>JZKD02S1880096.1:23264-72355 GCA_000966675.3 Picea glauca | reverse complement strand
CCCCCTCTCTTTCTTTCTCTTTCCCCTTCTCACACTCACACATTTTCTCTCTACCCCCCTCCTCCCTCTATCTCTCCCCCTCCCTCCCATTATCTCTCATCTCTTTATCTCCTACATCTACCACCTCTTTTTCTCTCTCATTGTTGTTAGTATCACTCTCACTATATCCCCCTACCCCTATCTCCTATAATACCCCACCATTTCTCTCTTTATATATCTCTAGCCCCCCTTGATTACATTCATGCTTCAATTTGTTTTCTTGCACCATTGATGAAAATTTTACTTGAAGTCATCCCCTCTTCGGGATAACCCTTGGTGACCAATCTAGCCTTTCATATTTCAATATATCCACATGTTTTATACCTTTCCCACTCACACTATCATCCCATAAGATTTACTCTTTTACATAATGTGGTCAATCATGAAGTATGATTCTTCAACAATGTCTCAAACTGACCAACCATAGTTGTGTTTCACTCTTCAACATATATCCCACTAACATCCCTTTGATACACTCATTGGATCTTTACTACTAGTAAGGACAATATCTCTCTCTTATTGCATGGATGTTGAAAGATACTCTAGAGTATGTTGGAAAGGAAACAAAATACGAACTTTTGTAGCTCAAATGGATGAAGTCCTAGAAAAATTTATATGCAATATGTGTGGTGCATGTGATCATGTTATTTAGTTCTTGATTAATATTCCTATTCTTTTTCATCAATGCAAAGTTGTTCTTTGTTCTCTTTTATGTCTGGTAATCAACTTAATTTTTAAGGAAATCACCTGTGTGACCAGAATAATGATCGAGGCTCAATATGTTCATTATTGTTAGATTCCTTAATAATGCACAATATTGTTAAATTTATTCATCTCGAAAGGATTTGGACAATGCCACAACTGGAATTTAGTTGTAGTAATAAACAATATCCAATTTTTGCTAGGGTCAGTGTGTGTGAGTATGGGAAGCCATTTTTTCAAGATATTGATGGGACACATAAGGTCACATCATGCAGTATCACGTGATAAATTTTTTCATCACTTACATCTACATTTTTTCCATTTGGAGTACAATCACACACATGGACAAGGATTTTAAGACTTTTCCTTGTGAAATTAGACTTGGCATCACTAGATATACATTTTGGTCAGTTTGTGAAAAAATCCAAGTTTAGGTACTTACCTACACCTAATGTGTAGGAAAATGCTTCCCATACATTTTTCCATGCCCACCTTGAGTGTAGGAAACTTTTATATGAAATTTTGGATCAGTGATGTGCACAAGTTACTTGAACGTGTGAGGCCAAAATCATTGAAGCACGTGGGAGATGGATAAGATAAAATAAGATATGATAATTTTATTATTCTCCAACAAACGACCATGTATAGGTCAAATGGACTATTAGGTACATCATGATCAGTCCACAATTCGAAGTGAAAATGCAATACCTATAAAAGTAGATCTAATCTATGAGATATAAGACCTAGGAACTAACTAAAGTATATCATCCAATAAGAAGATACAAAGAAGAAAGAGTTATAGTTAAGAGCTAGAGATCTTGGAAGAATGTCTCAATTGAAGATGTTTGAGGAGGGTGCTTATGGTCTAATCCAATAAATGTTGGATTCAATCAATGCTAGTTTTAAGGTCTAAGTTTATACCCACTAGATGATTTTATGGTCTCACTTGTATCCAATAGTTAACACTTATGATCAATGGGTGTTTTTGTTCCCTCTATTTCTAAAGCCTAATCTATGCCCAACATTTATTACAAATTTATGTGTCCCTTAGCCTTTTTATAAGCTAACAAAAATATAAGGGGTAAAAGTGACCTCTATTCCTTGGAAAAGGGGTTTTTTTTGGGTACAAATGGATTGTTTGAAAAGAAGTTATGCATGGAATGTGACCTATCAATATCCTTATAGTTTTGGAGTTATTAATTGATATAATTATGCACACTCCTATTTAGAAACATCCTATGATGAACTTTCTTAAAGGGTCCTTTCGTAATTGATGAATTGGTCATAAAAAATCCATAATAGAAGTGGTAGAGAAAATATTAATATCTCTTGAGATCTATAGAAGTGGTGGTCAAGATAAACACATATGAACATTGTGGTGAAATATCATCAAAACTTATAGAGGTATATGCAAGTGTACAATGAGAACCTCGACAAACACAACCCCTAATGCTTGAAACATTGTCTAGGGGATGGAAAAGTTATGTTTCTCTTTCCAAATATGTAAAGTGATTATATTACAATTTAATTAATACATTATCCTATTATTATATATGGTTTTATGATTTATCAAAAAAATCATGAAGACTTTACAAGGTTTTATAACTCAGGTTTTATAATTCAGCAAAAAATTCACGATTTTACAAGATTTTATAATTCAATGTAAGATTCGCCAAGATTTTACAAGATCTTATAAAATAGTAAATGATTAGCCAAAACATTATATATACATATTATATTATTGATAAAATATCCTTTGAATTTTCCTATGTATCATGGGGATTCACCCATTTATTATACATATAAATTTAGGGGGGTTCTTAAAATCACCCTTGTAGAAGTGGCATGCGAAAGCAAGTAAGAACACTTAATACTAAGAGAAAGAAAGTGTTATGATAAAATCAAGAGACAAAGAGAAAGGGACAACATCACAAAAACATAATCATTTCTCCTCTTCCTCTCTGGGAATAAAAAATTCTACAAGTAAAGAACGACTCAAGGTTCCAAAAGATGACAAGAAATGAGAAAGATGCTCCAACAAGCAATTATTACAAGAATTAGGGGAATTTCTCCTAAAATTTGAAAGAATCAAGAGCATGGCATAAAAAATTTCCTCCCACTCCAAACCTTCTCAATGACAATGATCTCCTGGAATGTTCGAGGTCTTAATGGACCCAATAAACAAATATGTTTGAAGACATAAATCTCTGTTGAAAAACCCTCAATGATAATGCTCCAAGAAACTAAATGTATTTGCACAACCCTAGGGAAAATAGTCTCTAAATGTTGGAAAGGATGCCACATTGTAGTGGTTCACACAAAAGGTTCCTAAGGTGGATTATCCATCCTCTTTAAACCTTCTAATATATTCCTCTCTCACTTCTCTACTACCATATGCTTAATCTCTACCAAATTCCAACCCATAGGATCGACTGACCAAATTGGTTACAAAACAAATGTATATCGACCTCAATATGCCTAAAATAAATTAGACTACCTTCACTTATTGCACCACCTATGTACTTTCATTTAGTACCTACACTCACTTCTAGGTGGAGACTTCAACATCATAACCCGCCTCTCTGAAAAATGTGGAGGACTCAATCGCCTCAACCATGATTCTACACGATTTAAAGAAACCATTAGCGACATAATCCTACTGGACTAGGAAACCACCAATGAAATATTCACTTAGAACAATCATAGTACAAGAATACACCAAATATCCTCCCGTCTGGACCTATTTCTCATCTCATAATCCATTTTCTCATAAACTTTATAAGTGAAGCCTCAATTCTTCCTTATCATGGATCTGATAATTGGCATATCCGCCTCCACATAGACATCCAGGCCAGTCTGAAAAACTACCCATTCCGATTTGAATCCTTTTGGATAAGCAATCCCTCTTTCCACTCAAACATTCCCTCTTATTAGCAGGTGGTGACAATCAACTCAGGATCCTCTATGTTCAAATTCCAACAACGTTTGAAGAACCTAAAACAAGAAATCAAGTCCTGGAATAAAATAAAATTTGGCAACATTTTCAAAGCCAAAACTCAACTTCAATAACGAATGAAACAAATTCAACAATTTATGATTACATATGGTTTCTCCCAAGAGCTAGTAGATGAAGAAGCAACGATTCTGACTCAAAATCTCAATCATAGATAAGAAAGAAGAAATTGTCTAGCACCAGATATCAAGAGTAGAAGGTGAAAAAAACTCAAAGTTCTTTCAAAACTTAATGATCCAACAAAGACATGAGAACATAATCACATCCCTAAGGGATAATCAAAGGAACAGAGTCTACAACCATCAAAATATCCAATCATAATTAATTCAATATTATAACTACATGATATAGGAACCAAAACAACACAGAAATACAAAAAACATCAAAATTATTGAACACATTCCTAAAATTCTTAATGGAGAACCCAATGAATCCATGATGACACAAATTACCATGGAATAGGTGGAAAAAGCCATCTGGGAAATTCCAAAAGGAAATTCCCTACACCTAGATAGCTTCACAATGGATTTCTACTAAGCATGATAGCCGATAATAAAGAACGAATTCTAGGAAGTGGTGGAAGACTCCCACAAATTTCAAAAAATCCTCCCTTCTCTCAATGCCACCTTCCTCAATGTCATCCCCAAAGAGTAAAAAGTGGAAACTCCAAGAAAATTATGCTTGATATCCATTTGCAACATCATCTACAAGATCATCTCCAAAATCATTTCCAACACACTTAAAATCCTCCTCCCCTCCCTTATTTCTTATGAGAAAACAAACTATGTTGAAGGAAGAAAAATATTGGAGAAAATTATATTAACCCATGATCTTCTCCATTCCCTCCACTCCTCAAAGAAGCTAGGTATGCTCATAAAATTAGATCTATCTAAAGCCTTTAACAGAATCAGTTGGAACTACATTTTCGATATCGTATCTGCCTTCGGCTTCGATATGAAATGGATCAATTGGATAAAATATATGATTTCCTTGACCTTATTCTCCATCCTAGTCAATGGATCCCCTTCCCCAAACTTTTCCCCCACCTATGGAATTCGCTAGGGAGACACTCTCTCACCATTCGTCTTCATATTCATGGAAAAAGGCTTAGGCAGGGCCATCAATGTAGAAGCAAAACAAGGAAAAATAGAAAGGACTCTCTCTTCATGGGGAAGAAAAACATACCATGAACCAACAATTTGTGTATGACACCATGCTAATGGATACTCCAATAGTTAAAGAATCCCTTAAAATCAAGCAAGTTCTTCAAGACTTCTCAGAGACTTCATGTATGTCTATAAACACATAAAAATCCCAACTCTTGTTCTTCAACACTCTTCAATGCTTTCCATTTTACGGAAGACCTTTGAACCCTCATAGAAATGATTTTCCACTGCTTAGACCACTCCAAACTCTCTATCCAAGCCACTCTAGAACTATGGCCACCTTCCATCACTGAGAACCCAATAGTGAATAGAGATTGGAACCTTCTTCCAGGATTTATCACCTAGGAATCCTGGAAAGAGAACAATCGTATAATATTCAAGCATCAAACACTCTCCTCTTGGGACCTTTGGAAAAATATTACCAATTTTTTCCAGGAAACTATCCTTACCCAACCTTGGAAGGAAGAGGAATGAAACAAAAATTAGTATGATATTTCAATCCTCCAAGCCCTCAACCTCAAATCTAACCAAGCCTCTCCAAACCAATCCTCTTCTCCCCACTTACCAACTTCTCCTTCACTTTGGTCCCCCCCCTCAGAGCTTCATCAGGATCAACTTTGATGGGGATTCTAAAGGAAACACAATCCTTTCATGATATGGAGTGTAATGCCCCAAGGACGTGCCCCAATTATATTATGAAAATTGTAATCATGTTTTGTAGGTTGGTGAACCGAGTGTTGATAAGCTGGTGGGATTATGTGTTTATTAGGTCAGAGAGCCTAAGTGTTAAAGGCCAAGAGCCTGTTTTTGTATATGTAATAATGCATAAAATTAATTTAAAGACTAAACATAATTATGTGCAGACCGATCATGAAGAAAGAGTGATGGGGGACTAATCTTCCATAGGGTGGGTAAGGGAAAAGGGGCAGAGAGGTTGGAAAGATAGGCTAACCTTAGGGGCATATGTCCTTGAGAATAATAATTTATTATTATTCCAAAGTCGTGTGACAAACACATTTTTATCCTAAGTCCTGGGAGAGGCAACACATGCAACTCCAACATGTGCAAAAGGGAACACATGCATCTCCAGGAAGACAAGTGTCGACCTAGGTGCATGAAGTTAAAAGATGAAGCGTCAGCTGAGTTGGGTGTTCATTCTTCCAGTTTCTTGATCCTCCGTTTGAAATCGTGAGACCTATATGATCGGCCTTTGCTTAATTTTTTTCTTGTCACGCATTCCTGAAAACCAAAACCGGAAGTTGACTGGTGTATTCCTATGAATCTTGTGGCCTCTGTATTAAACCTTTGCAATATTCACGCACGCACCTGAGACTCAAAATCCATGAAACATTTTGTGTATTCTGAGGAACCCGACACCTAAGTAATCACCTTAGTTGTGTCTTGTTTTAGCATGGGTTGTTGCTGCCTGAGGTGCCATGCCCATTTGTTACTGCTACTGTCATCCCTATGTGAATGAGTGTTGAACCATTGTTATTTTAATCACCTGGTTGGAGTTGAGTCGAGGAGTGTGCTGAAGAAGTGGGTTTTCAGGCATGTGGTAGAAGAGGTAGGTTTATTAGGCCTTTTAGAAACTCTCTCTAGGTGAGAGAGTTTGCAAGGAAGTAGTTTTCTCCCAGAGAGAGTCCAACACCAACTATGGAGATTTGAAAATTCATGATCCAACCTGTTGCAAGACCCAAAGAGGGAGGTGAAGCACTGATGGAATATACTTGTGAAGTTGTATACTCCCAGGTGGAACATGCATGTGGGCAATGAGAGTCCATGAGTAGTGGGCGTAAGAAGGCTCCTGGAGAGAATCCTTCTGGTTTCTCTGTGCAGGTTTCCTATAACCTCAACCTAAGCTAGGATTCCATTGCCATGGATGGAGCTTGATCCCATCTCAGAGGTGACACACTGCTGCGTGTGATGAGTAGCATGGTATAAGGCTAGGAGGTTCATGGAAGGTCTGCACGTAGTTTGTGGAGTTACTCCAGTTCCAAAGATATGTATGATTATGTGTTTAATTTCAATTAAAATGCATGTCTGTGATGCTTGTATCTTTTCAACTACTTCGTTGAATGTATGAATTACTGTTAATTACATTAGTGTTGTATGTTAGCAGTAATTATGTGTTTACTCTGTATTGTTTGGTTAAATATGCATATTAAATATATATGTATAAGAATATTCCACAAAGTAGCGTTGCCCGACAATGGGGTTGATGGTTGGGGAGGTTACAATATGGTATCAGAGCATGTTTTCAATGCTGATCCTAGATGGGTCGGACAAGTGGTCTTTGGAACCAAGGTTTCGAGTAGAAATGGTGTTTGAAGGAACCAAGTTCAAACCTTAGAATGTTTATGAGTGCTAATGGGTTACTTGGTTGTGTTACGAAGATCAAGAGGAGTAGCAGTAGAATAAAACCATATCCAATGTGGTATTTGACCATAGGGAGAGAGAGCTCAACACTTGGGGTGTTGGAGTCATAGGATCTATTTGGGAAAGAGGAGAGTCCTTTATGACCGTCAAATCCAGAGAAGGTGCAGGAAGGTTATCCTGGAATCCTTTCGAATTTTGACAATTAGAAAAAGAGGGGTGCGCTAAGGCATAAATGTCTAAAACCCAAAACCTTGAAGTCCCAAGGGAGATCTACACCGTAGATTTGGAGAAAAGAGCTTGATCGTTGGATCAAGCAGAAGAGCAGATTCTAATTTTAGGAGTTCGAATGTTGGGAGAAGTGGGATGTGCCATTGCACAAACTCCCGAGGTCCAAAGTTTCGAAGTGAAAGATTAGATGTGGTAGGGCCGAATGATGTCACTTGGGGTGATGTGGAATTTTCTACGTGCACCACATGCCATCACCTTAGTCGGTGAAAATTGTACTATTTGTGCCCGAAGGATAGAGAAGCCGAAATTTTGGGAGTCACGAGATTGCAAGGAAGCAAGTGTGAAAGCTTCAGGAACCCGAGGCCTGAAGCTCCAAAGTTTTGAAGTGTCAGAGCTCTGATGCCTGAAGTTCCATAGTGAGTGTCATCTATTGGATGCTAAGTAGAAGTGGACGGTTGATATTACCTGTGTCGGGATTTCGTTAGTCCGAAACTTGGAAAGTTGTTGTGTGGTGATATGAAACCTCCCGAAGTGCAAAGTCCTTAAGTGATCGGAAGTTGCGTCCCAGGTCATATCCCAACATCACAATCAAAGGGGCCTAGCAAGAGGAGATAGTGCCTATAAGATTCATGATTCAAAAAATTTGGAATCGAGAATAGTGGATTTGGCCAAGAGTTGAATACCTGAAATGAAAAGTCATGAAGCACCATTTTTTTATAGGTGAGTGGTCACGACCCGCGATCACTTGGGTTGGGGACTAAGAGAAAAGGGCTGAGGCCTAAAATTATTACAGAGTTGAGTAGAGCTTGGAAAATTCATGAAATCCAAACGTTGCTTAAAATAGATTTGGTTTATGAATTGTATGGAACTTGTTGAGGACGGTTGGCCTGACAAATTCTGGTTGACTGAAGGTCATGTTTGTAGAGTCCAACGAGTGTTAGGACCATAGTGAATTGACATTGAGTGTAGAGAAATGGAAGCACAAAATACTTCCAGTTCATAGAATGAAGCAAAAGGAACAAATGTCCATTTGGGAGTTGAAGAAGCGAACTCTAATGGACATGGAGAAGAGATAGATAAGTAAGGAAACATGATCAAAATCATTGAAAGATTGTAGAAAGATTCCCAAACTGACCGAGCAAATAACCAAAAGCTTATTAAATCTAAGGAAAAACAGGGAGAATTCAACTTAAAGTTGATGAAGAGACTCGAGAGAATATAAAATAAGTTGGACAAAGAGAGAGACTCAAGAAAAACAGGGAGTTGCCGGACTTTTGAGGGAAGAATATCAATGAGTGTTAGTAGACACCATCATCACTCCCAAGGTCACTACAAGAGGAGGGCACACAGTAGTTCAATCCCATCTCCTACCAGAAAGCATAAGAGATCTGGAGTGGATGAACTGAAGGGAGAAATGAACAAGATTAAGACTCCTATGTTTGATGGAGAACATCAGAAGGAGGAAGATGTTGAAACATGGTTGTCTAGCGTGAGGAAATATTTCCAACTGCAGAATTATTCCTCTCATGCAGAAGGAAGAATTGCAATGTATCAACTGAAAGGAAAAGCATCCATCTGGCAGGATTAGTTTGTGCAGGTGCAACAAATTAGAGAGAAAGATTTTACTTGCAAGGAGTTCAAGAAGTATTTTGAAAGGAAATACTTAACTAAAAGATACTATGACAAAAAAATAAAACAGTTCTTTGAACTCAAGCTCGATATCATGACCATTGATGAATACGAATGAAGATTTTTGGAATTGCTTGAGTATGTTTTGTTCATCAAAGAGGAGACTGTCAAGATTCAATGGTATTTGAGTGGAATGCCACCTTCCATCGGTGACAATATATAATATGATGACCCTAAGACTATGGATGAAACGATAAGGAGAGCGAAATACTTATATGAGCAGCAAAGAGAAAATCCTACTTTTCGAAAGGCTTGGGATGACCAAAAGCAGTTTAAGAAAGAGAAGAGGCAGAAGAGAAACAAACCTCCCTTTTTCATAAATAGTTCTCAAGGAAAACCATCGTTTAGAAAGCTTAGAATGGCTAACAAGGGGAACAAAGGCCAAGGCAGACACACATTCAGTGTTGGGGCTGCCAGGGGAACCACAAGTATAGAGATTGTCCCCAAAAAAATAGTAAAGTGAGAGTTGTCGATAATGTTCAACAAGTTGAAATAGTGGAATACATGGGCAATAAAATTCCAAGGATCTATGTAGCCCTGGACAACAAGAAAGATGAATAACAGTCGCACACGATTGAAAATGGAAGGTATGATTAACAACCATGCCTTTACTATTTTAATTGATTCAGGGGCTAGCCATAGTTATATATATCCTAGAGTGGTGAAAAGTTTACAATTGTCGAGAAGCAAACATGGGAAATCTTGTTGGTGCAACTTGCTACAGGAACAAGACATTCACTTTCCTGAAGGAAATCAAAAAACAATCCAAGGAATTCGGAAAGCTATTGCTATCAGAAAAATCTTAGCAATGCAGTTGAAGAAGTGCTACAGGAAAGGATGCCAATTATTTGTAGCCCATGTGCAGGAAGCATATAAGGAGGAGGTCTCAAATATTGAAAATCATGCAGTACTAAAAGAGTTTGAAGATGTATTCCAGAAGGTACCCAGATTACCCCCGAAGATAGATATTGATTTTTCTGTAAGATTGACGCCTGAAGCAACTCCAATATCGAAAGCTCCTTACATAATGAGTACACCGCAGCTGAAAGAACTAAAATTGCAACTTGAGGTGTTCCTGAGGAAGGGGTATATATGCCCAGTCACCCCGGTCCTGTTCATGAAGAAAAAGGACATGACACTAAGATTGTGTATCGATTTTAGACAATTGAACAAAGTAACTGTAAAGAACAAGTATCATTTGTTGAGGATCGATGATCTCTATGATCAGTTTAAGGATGCCAAGATATTTTCAAACATAGATCTCAGGTAAGGATATAATTAGGTAAGAATAAAAGATGAATACACCAACAAGACCTCCTTTAGAACAAGGTATGCTCATTATGAAACCATGAGACCTCTGTGATCGACATCTTCTTAATTTTTTCCTTGTCACACATTCCTGAAAACTACAACCGAAAGCTGACCAATGTATTCGTGTGAATCCCGTGGCCTCTGTATTTGACCTTTGCAATATTCGTGCATGCAACTGAGACACGAAATATGTGAACCGTTATGTGTCTTCTGAGGAACCTGACACCAGAGTAATCTCCTTAGTTGTGTCATGTTTTAGCATGGGTTGTTGCCTCCTACGGTGCCATGCCCATCTATTGTTGCTACTGTCATCCCTGTGTGAATGAGTGTTGAACCATTGTTGTTGTCCTCACCTGGTTGGAGCTTAGTCGAGGAGTTTGCTCAAGAAGAGGGTTTTGAGGCCTGCGGTAGAAGAGGCAGGTTGTCAGGCTTCTGAGTAGCTCTCTTCAGGTGAGAGAGTCTGATTGGAAGTGGTTTTCTCCCAGAGAGAGTCCAACACCAACTATGGAGCTCTGAGAATTCATGATTCGGCTTGTTTCCGAGACCTAGAGAGGGAGGTGAAGCACCAATGGACTATCCTTGTGAAGGTGTATACTCTCGGGTGGAACAAACATGTGGGGAATGAGAGTCCATGAGTAGTGGGCATAAGAAGGCTCCTGGAGAGAATCTTTCCAGTTGCTCTGTGCAGTTTTCCTGTAACCTCGGCCTAGTCTAGGATTCCCTTGCCCTGGGTGGAGCTCGGTCGCATCTCGGGGGTGACACACTGCTCAGCATGATGAGCAACGTGGTCTAAGGCTGGGAGATTCATGGAAGGTCTGCACGCAGTTGGTGTAGTTACTCAAGTTCCAAAGATAAATATCATTATGTGTTTAATTTCAATTAAAATGCATGTCTGTGATGCTTGTATCTTTTCATGTATTCCATTGAATGTATGAATTACTGTTAATTCCATTAATGTTGTATGTTAGTAGTAATTATGTGTTTACTCTGTATTGTTTGGTTAAATATGCATATTAAATATATATGTATGAGAATGTTCTACGTAGTAACGTTGCCTGACAGTGGGATTGGTCCGAAGACGTTACATGGAGGAGTCTTTCAAACCAGTCAAATAAAAATATTGTGAACCTATAGAGGGAAACTAGGGATAAACACGAATAATGCGACCCAACTCCATGCTATGGAAGTTGGAATATGAATAACCTCCATTCAAAGAATAACCAAGCTCATCATGGAGGTAGACTCCCAAGTCATCATCAACATGGTCAAGCACATGCAACACAAATCTCCAACCTCGAAAATCTCCAAACATTGGAGGATGGAATCCATCCTAGAGGAAATTCAACAATCGCTTCGCCACATTCGAATGATTATTCCTAGCCACATTCGCTGTTCAACTAAAAAGCTGGCATACTAGTTGGAAAATGAAATCCTCAAGACCAAAAAAGATAAGTGGGACAAGCCATGGTCACCCCTCGAGGAAGATAGTTTCTCCTTAGATTTCTCTACAATAGAAATGAGAAACTTCCCAACCGCATTCCGAGGGAACGAAATCCAACCGAGAGTTAAATCCATCCTGGAGGATGAAAGGAGAGGAATCAACCACTTGGAATCCACCACAATAGACCTATATATTTGGGAAAATACTACTTCTCGCCAATTGTCTCAGCATGTCAGGGCTCCTATACAGAATGATAATTGCAACCAAGTGGACGCCAATGAAAATGCTCCCTTATACTTCATATACATGCATATCACTCTTCTAGCTATCCTTTAGACTCAACATCCTAGCCAGGGTGTTAATCATGATGCTTCTGAAGCAAGAAGCTTTACAGGTGCCATGAGAGCCCCCACTCTCTAGCCGCATCACTTAGCCCCGAATGGGGTGCTTCAGAAGCGAACCGATGGGAGGTCAAATCTTGAGGCTCATAGAAAAATCATCGATAGCGAAACTACCCTCAATCTCGACCTTGACTAGCGAGTAGATCTTCCAGCATGCCACACGCCTCAGCTTTTAAGAGGCCCCGATCAACAATGTGAATGTAAAAAACTGGAATATGATGGAAACCCCACCAATTCCATCTAGAATCAGAGACAAGACCTAATCGCTGACACCCATCTCCAACATTTAAGCCAACGTTTGTTCCCCAAAACTATTGTAGTGGGAGCCCATGTGAACACCTACACATCCTCCTGCCCAACTTTAAACGCTAGGAACATTCAACAATGCCACATGTATGATGTATGCAGCCAAATGCCCCCCAAAAATTTCCACACTTCCAAATCTGCCCAGCGACAAGACCACCCCACTTCCATCCAACCTCAGCGTTTAAAGTACGATTTTCTCCACAATATTAGCACAATTGGCAGCCATGTGAACAACCATGAGTCCTCGTACCTAGTTGGAAATCCAATGCATAGTCAACATAACCATAGTGACAAAGCTCTAAATGATATTTATTGTCTGTCCTCTCATAGAGTGTATTCATTCTCCCCTCGAGATCTTTCTTCTCCATGACAGGATCTTCCTTCCATACAATGGATGCAACTCTCTGTCAAAGTTTGATGCTTACTCAACAAATTCATATCTCGTCCCTAGACCCCAAGTCCCTCCTTTCTACTGTTGACGACGGGTAGTCTCAGCCCCTTCTCTCTTTTTTGTAACACCCCTCTCTTAGAGGTCTCATCCGTGACACCATAGCTCCCAGGTGCGGTTATCCTCCAGGCTATAATTGCAGATCGTGGGCCTCGATAGATTCCTCCTCGAGTCATCGGGATGAGGTTAGAGCAGAATCAATATTTCAACATGAGGCCTATAACCTAGCTAACAACTTTGAAAGAAAAACTCCCATTGCTTTCAACAGACTCTGGATGAAGTTGAAGCTATCGTCAAATCAGAAAGAGATATGACCACCAACTCTGAAGTAGATGAAACCACTATCCATTGGTTTCTGGATGTCGGTCATATAAGAGTTCGGGAAACACACTATTGGAAGATAATAGATCTTTATTGGCTCATCAAAACCTTTATGGGTCAAATGCTTCAGACAAGGGAACATGCTCAAAACACGATTCAACTCCAACTCGCTGGTCTACACTTGATGATTCGAGAGAGCCTTTCCCACCTCTCGCCAGCTTCACACAATCGTTCAATGCCCCCAACAACTCGTCACCAACCACAATCAGGAGAGCAGATCAAGCCCAACCAGAAAATCCTCTGGATTCATCTATCGGGTCATCGACCCCTTGAAGTTGGTTCCTCTATCCAATTTTTTGTTTAAACGATAGTAAAAAATAGGCATAGGTATGGTCTTTTTTTTTCCATTTTCATAGATTAGAATATTTGAATTTTCCTTTTTTTTACAGTTTTTTTGGACAATCTCCAAACAATAAATTTGGTCAACCGATATCTACCTTCTTGTTCTAGATTGCTAGTGACAAGCCAGCAACAAAGCAGTTTTGTATACATGATATTTTAAAAAATAATAGAAATGTGATTGTGAACTTAACAAAAAAACATTGAATTTAAAGTCATACAATTTGTTTCCAAAACAACAATGTAAATATGACTATTTAGAAATTTTGTTAAACATAGAAATTGAAAATGTTTCCATTCCACACTGCAAGCAGTTCTCGTTTCTTCCAATCCAAATGAGGTGTCAACAACAATCGCACACGTTATCAAATTCTTCAACGTTGTAATTTTAAAAATCCATATTCACCACATTCTCTATTTGGGTACAGAAATATTAATGTTGTGGGGGGAAACTATTAATGTTGTGGAAGATCGACTTCTGTTTTTTTGCTAAAATTAGAAAATGATAAAAAGTAGTGGAAAAGCACCCACTAGATCTCTTCCACCATATAGAAAATTTGACTTATTTATAACAGATTAATAATAAAGTGGCTTTGGTTGTAGTGTGATGAAAATTGTTGGAACCTAATGTTTTTTTTAGATAAAATTGTGATTGAAATCCAGTCAGAGATGAAGTCTCACAAGAAATCAGTCATTTTTTTAGTTATAAAATATTTTAAGGGTTTAGTGTGATCGAATTTATCCTTGACCTGCACTGATTAAACTAAAATCTATTTATAAAAAAACTTGTTTGTAAAAAAACATTTTAAAATAACACATCAAAGTTTATAATTATGTATAAATACACTCATATAATTTTATAAATGGATATGCTTATCACATTACCAGATGAATCTAGGTTAATCTATTATTATTAGTCCCTGCCCTTTGGCTGCATGGACTTATTGTAATCAATTTTTCATGGGTCCATTAGTATTTGCACACATATCAAGAAGTTCAAACAAAGTTATTTTAACGAAAGTTTGAAGAATTTCATACAATTTTCAATTTTGTGTTTATATTTTTGTCCTAACTTTTAAGTTTGAGGCCTTATTTGGCCTCATATCAAGATGAGTGGCTTCAAACTTTAGGAAATGAGGTGCTTGAAACTTAATAAAAACAATTTAATAATCAATATATGTTGATGCAAGGTTCCAAACATTTCTAAACATTATATGTTTAATTTTTTCTCGGTGCATAAATGATNCAGACTCTGGATGAAGTTGAAGCTATCGTCAAATCAGAAAGAGATATGACCACCAACTCTGAAGTAGATGAAACCACTATCAATTGGTTTCTGAATGTCGGTCATATAAGAGTTCGGGAAACACACTATTGGAAAATAATAGAGCTTTATTGGCTCATCAAAACCTTTATGGGTCAAATGCTTCAGACAAGGGAACATGCTCAAAACACGATTCAACTCCAACTCGCTGGTCTACACTTGATGATTCGAAAGAGCCTTTCTCACCTCTCGCCAGCTTCACACAATCGGTCAATGCCCCCAACAACTCGTCACCAACAATCAAGAGAGCAGATCAAGCCCAACCAGAAAATCCTCTGGATTCATCTATCGGGTCATCGACCCCTTGAAGTTGGTTCCCCTATCCAATTTTTTGTTTAAACGATAGTAAAAAATAGGCATAGGTATGGTCTTTTTTTTTTCCATTTTCATAGATTAGAATATTTGAATTTTCCTTTTTTTTACAGTTTTTTTGGACAATGTCCAAACAATAAATTTGGTCAACCGATATCTACCTTCTTGTTCTAGATTGCTAGTGACAGGCCAGCAACATAGCAGTTTTGTATACATGATATTTTAAAAAATAATAGAAATGTGATTGTGAACTTAACAAAAAAAACATTGAATTTAAAGTCATACAATTTGTTTCCAAAACAACAATGTAAATATGACTATTTAGAAATTTTGTTAAACATAGAAATTGAAAATGTTTCCATTGCACACTGCAAGCAGTTCTCGTTTCTTCCAATCCAAATGAGGTGTCAACAACAATCGCACACGTTATCAAATTCTTCAACGTAGTAATTTTTAAAATCCATATTCACCACATTCTCTATTTGGGTGCAGAAATATTAATGTTGTGGGGGGAAACTATTAATGTTGTGGAAGATCGACTTCTGTTTTTTTGCTAAAATTAGAAAATGATAAAAAGTAGTGGAAAAGCACCCACTAGATCTCTTCCACCATATAGAAAATTTGACTTATTTATAACAGATTAATAATAAAGTGGCTTTGGTTGTAGTGTGATGAAAATTGTTGGAACCTAATGTTTTTTTTAGATAAAATTGTGATTGAAATCCAGTCAGAGATGAAGTCTCACAAGAAATCAGTCATTTTTTTAGTTATAAAATATTTTAAGGGTTTAGTGTGATCGAATTTATCCTTGACCTGCACTGATTAAACTAAAATCTATTTATAAAAAAACTTGTTTGTAAAAAAACATTTTAAAATAACACATCAAAGTTTATAATTATGTATAAATACACTCATATAATTTTATAAATGGATATGCTTATCACATTACCAGATGAATCTAGGTTAATCTATTATTATTAGTCCCTGCCCTTTGGCTGCATGGACTTATTGTAATCAATTTTTCATGGGTCCATTAGTATTTGCACACATATCAAGAAGTTCAAACAAAGTTATTTTAACGAAAGTTTGAAGAATTTCATACAATTTTCAATTTTGTGTTTATATTTTTGTCCTAACTTTTAAGTTTGAGGCCTTATTTGGCCTCATATCAAGATGAGTGGCTTCAAACTTTAGGAAATGAGGTGCTTGAAACTTAATAAAAACAATTTAATAATCAATATATGTTGATGCAAGGTTCCAAACATTTCTAAACATTATATGTTTAATTTTTTCTCGGTGCATAAATGATACCATAACCATGTGTCCACTTCCAACTTCCCTCCTACTTGGTCACTTGCATGTCGTTGTCAATACTATAACCGCCCCCTCCTAGTTTCTCTTCTTAGTTTTCTTCTCCCTACCCATATCTCTTCTCCCCTTAAGACTTGTATTATGCCCATACGTATTCGTTAGTCAACCTGCAATATGTCAACGAGAGAGCTTCGCATTTTAGTTGAAGAAATCAATGTCACCAAAAGCTTCACATTCTAGTTGAAGGAATGAATCTTACCAGGAAGATGCTATTGGATTATCACTGTAGCCAAGAACACCTTATTTCAATGTGTACAAAATAGAAGTTAAAGGTGAGTTAAGACTTGTATTATGCCCATACGTATTCGTTAGTCAACCTGCAATATGTCAACGAGAGAGCTTCGCATTTTAGTTGAAGAAATCAATGTCACCAAAAGCTTCACATTCTAGTTGAAGGAATGAATCTTACCAGGAAGATGCTATTGGATTATCACTGTAGCCAAGAACACCTTATTTCAATGTGTACAAAATAGAAGTTAAAGGTGAGTAAAATCAAATTTAAACTAGCACTCAATTTTACAGTAGAAGGTGAAGGTGAGTAAAATCAAATTTAAACTAGCACTCAATTTTATAGTAATTTTAACAAGTATGGATACGATATATTTGTATATCTGTTACGGCTATGTTACTTCCTCGGTAAGAAAGACTTATCTATTGTTCATGAAAATGGTTCAGAGCCATGCCTAGACACAACACCTTCCTTTGCCCTAGGCGCTTTGGTCCCATCAATCAGATTCATCATCCCTTCCATCAATTAGTTTCATCATCCCCACAAGATCAATAAATCTTGTTGTCCATCTACAGAAAACATCTTTCCATGGAAGAAAACATAAATTTAAGACTACTTGCACTTGAACATAATTTGTTTTATTTATTTCCTATTACAAATAAAATTTACATAATACTTACCTCATTTTCCCTTCTTCATTTCTTCCAGGAAAACAATATCAAATTCCCAAATGGTGTCATGGTTTCTCTTCGCTATCTCCTTCCTTGTTCTTTTCACCATCTAGTAAGATCTCTTGCTTCTTGGAATAATCTATCCAAGTTCTCCTACTTCTTGGAATAATCTATCCAGATTAAGGGAAAACTAGCTTGAAAACCCTAAGTCCTCTCTCTTTTCCCACCTTGGTCTCTCATGCATTTTCCCTAATGAATCTTGGCTCTAGGGTTCTCACCCCTCTTCAATGGATTACAAGTAAGTTGTGTAAGAGAGATGGCAATAATTTGAATCATTTGTCATTTCAAAAAAGCAGGTTCGTTGTTCACTCTCCCTATCCCACTAGTTGTTATACATCATGTTTTGTTTTTTAAAACAAAGTTTCAAAGTTCATGGCTATCAATTTTATCAAATTATTTGCTAGGGCCAAGACAAATACAAGCATGTGATCACTTGAATAGATCTAATTTTTTAGCTACCCATTTTTATTGACCTGAGCCACAGATTGCGTTGGCTAAACTATCCTCGACCATGGATCAAGCAGGGAAATATTACAACAGATGAAGAAGAACTTTTTATCAGAATGCATGCTCTCCTTGGAAACAGGTAATATAGAATAGAGTAGAAAAAATATCCAGTTGTAATTTGGATGTTTTGTGTTTAAAAGATGTTTTATCTTGTAATATACCCATTTTTGTGTAGTGTTATATAACATTTTTCTATAAAAGTTTTGTTCTTTTACAAACTCAATACACTGTGAAAACTAGTAAAAAAAACCTCGATAAAAATGGTGAAGTGACTAATGGATGATTCTCGTTATGCGCAGATGGTCGATAATAGCAGGGAGTGTGCACGGTCGAAAAAAAATGACAATGAAAATCCATTGAAATATCATTCAAATATTTCAATATTTTAAAACGGAAATAAAAAACATGAAAGAACACATGAGAACACGGTTCAATGACTTCTGGACAACCATTTTACAGTTCTTGCATTTTGTATCATGGCGAACGATAAATTATGGAGTGGTGAATGAGAAAGTATAAACAATCGATATGTATATAGGGCATACATAGCTATTGATTTTGAACAATCCTGTCGAGATTAAGTTTGAAGCCTGCAAACTCTTCCCTTACCCCCAAATTCTCTTTCCTTAGAAAAGAGTGGGCGCCCTCACTTATAGAAATTTTTTGTTCTGAATTTGCGGGCTACTGGAATAAGGAAGAAGTATTCTAAAATAAACACACTCCATCTGAAAAGTGAGGAAGCTATTTTTCTCGGAAAAGTGAGGAAGGTCTTTTTTCTTCTAAAAGTATTATGAAATAAACACAAGTCATCTAAAAAGGTGAGGAAGCTCTTTTTCTCATAAAACAACTTTATTGCCAAAAGTATTATGAAATAAACACACTCCATCAAGAAACGGTGAAGTATCTCGTAAGAAACACATAGTTTAGTAACATCAAAGTAAGTATCTGAGTTAGTTTAAGCATATCCTACAAATTGAGAAGAAACAACACCAATACTAGTAGTTGCTTGAGTTGCAATTGAAATAATGATTCGATCCTTTATGAACAAGATCGTAAAAGCTCAAGCTTACGTTACAATGCATACCATGAGCACACTTTGAGCTTCAAACTTGCAATAGGGCTATTACAACCCCTCCTTGCGTGCATGATCCCTTGAGAAGACGATTTTCTTGGATTAACTTTATTTCTTCCATGTGTTCATTTGCAAAGAACACTTGTTGAGGTTTCGTCATGTGTCTTCTTGCAAGGAACGAGTTTTATTATAAGCCGACAATAACACAGCTTTAACATAGATCTTGTCCAACACGTTATCATATTTTATAATTTAAAATGTTCTCGCGAGTGGCTCACATTGAATTCTCCATTTCAAAAACTTATTTCAAGAAAAGACTTACTATGTAAAGCAAATAAAGTGACTTTTTGTGATTAAGGTGTATAAAAAATGATATACCACGACTGGTACCTTATTTGAGCACATGTATTCCATTCTAATGATATTTTGAGCACATGTATTATGTAATATTGGTAAAAAAGTAATAAAATCCAATTTCTTATGGTGTATAACTTGCTTGGTGTAATGGTTAAAAACAAAAATTAAAAAAAATGTTTATCTTAGTGTACAACTTGAATGGGTGTGATGATGGTTAAAAACATAAATTAAAAAAATCCATTTACATACCATGGACATTGGCTAATTGGTATTATTATGAAATATGCACGTCCAAATTTTTCATGGAATTATGGTAAGTTGGTTTCTCAAACAAATTGAAAACCACAATTACCAACCTGAAATAGAAGAATTGGAGATTTTGTGATGCTATTAGATCCTGGAACAATTTTAATAAAGTCAAAGCCACACTTTCTATTTCTTGTCTGTTGTTAAAAGCATTATTACGTGGAGAATATTGCTGCATTTTACCTATCAGTATGGTGAATGGATAATATTTGTTGATTATAAGTGGGGATACACAGATTTGTCACTCTCAATCTTTATTCTCTTTTGTTCATACACCACTTGATCGTTATTAGATTTAGCAATAGTATTTTCGAGTTCGAAAAAAATATAGGAGAGTAATGTTGGATCCCAGATTCTCTTCTGACAATGCATTTCATACGATGATGTTATTCTAAAGCATTAAACATGTTAGTTGTTAAACTCCATCGTGTGCATACACTGCCATATGTTTTGGACAACTGTCCAGACCGTTAGGATTCCTTCTTGATTTCGTTGTATTCCCTACAACTTATATGCTCTTCATTATCCCTAAATGAAATGCGCTCTCCACATTCTTTTCATTTCTATGGTATTCTATTTTTCCGCACATGTTCTTGTTTGTCTTTGCAGTTTCTTTCTTGTCTGTGTAGTCTCTTGTTTGTCCGTGGAGTATTATGGTACAATGCTCAATGTTTTTTTTGCTGATGGTATCAAAGTGCGGGAAGTGATCCTCTCCACAGTGCCTAGAGAGCAGCCCAATCTCAGGAGGAAGAGCACAGACCTTGCAATTTTGAAAGAGTGTTGTGCAGTGTAGTTAAAGAGCGCCCAATGAGGTGCCCTGCGCATTCTAGATCTTGTTGAGGGAGATAACACATAGTATAAGTATTCCTAGACCACGAGACACTTGTTTGGATAGCATGCAGAGTGAAAAATCCCACACACTCTAGATCTTAGGAGATCATGCAATATTTTGGATCCGAGGATATTCTATAAGTTTCTGGTGCTATTCAAGGTTTCCTATTGCGTGATTTACCCACGAGTAACACGATTTACAAACGAAAAGGATTGCAAAGCTACCAAAGGGATTGGATCCCATCAAACCCATGGATTGTTGAGAGAGAAAATCTCAAAGAGAAAAGAAGGTGACTCCTCCAATGAAGAAAGTGATATGTTCTCGCAAAGCTAGATCCCAAAATCTTGATCTCAATGCTCAAGAGGTCTGATGTTTTTTTATGCAAAAGATTTGCATATTTTTTGTGGTTTCTATTGAAAGTTTTATTTTCGCACAACATCCCGTGGGTATTTTTTATTACTGGAAATTAATCCATGTTTTTCTCAATTAGTGGTGATTTTTTTATCCCTAAGGAAGGGCAACAAATTACTAACAATTTTTTTTTGTTCTGTTTTTTTTTTACAAAAAATGGCCACCTCTAACAATTTAGGGTCAACACAAGGTCCAATTTTTCTTGGGAAGAATTATGAATTCTGTTCTATTAGAATGAGATCATTCTTTCAAGCACAAGAGTGTTGGGATCTTATGGATCATGGATATGTTGAACCAAATCCATCAGATCTAGCTTCGATGAACAATCAAGAAAGAAATGTTGAGAAAGAACAGAGGAAAAGAGAGAATAAGTCCAAGTTCTAGATTCAGTACTCAATAGATGCCTCCATTTTCTGAAAAATCATAGGTGTTGTTCCCTCAAGAAAATCCTGGGAGATTCTAAGAACAATCTACCAGGGAAATGACAAGGTCAAAAGAGTGAAGATACAAACCTTGAGGACACATTTTGAGACCTTAAAAATGACAAAGTCTCAAAATGTTGGTCAACTTATTACCAGAGTCATGGGAATTGTGAACCAGATCAGGTTTGGTGAAGCCATCCGAGATCAAAGGATTGTTGAGAAAGTCCTCAGAAGTCTTTCAAATAAATTTGAGATGGTTATTACATCCATCTTGGAATCCAAGTGTTTGTCAAATTTTTCAACAGATGAATTAATGGGTTCTCTATTGTCACATGAGATCACACTACATCTAGAAGATGAGTCAATAACCAATGCCTTCAAGACACAATTCTCCTTCAATAGGGGGAGAGAGAGAGGCAGAGGAAAAGGTCATAGAGAAAGAGGGAGAAGTCCAAGAAAGCATCACTCAGGTGAAGGTCACGCACATCAAAATCATAATCAAAATTTCAAGCCTCAAAGAGGCAGAGGGAGGAGATCAAATGAGAAAGTGAGCATACAATGCTATTACTACAAAAGGTATGGGCACTATGATTCTAAATGTAGGAAGAAATAATTATACCAACACTCAGGAAGAGCACATGTCTCAAATCATGAAGGAGAAACCTCAGATGGGGCGTTTCTTTGATGTCACAAGAATGAAGAACAACACAAGGACCTGTGGTTGTTGGACAGTGGATGCAACAATCACATGACAGGTAATAAAAATTTAATTTCCTGCATGGATTCTTCCATTTCATGTGATATTAAACTTGGAGATGACTCTTTAGTCAAAGTTCAAGGAAAAGGAACTGTACCTATTCTCACTAAACAAGATGTAAAAAAAGACATACATGATGTTTTTCACTTTCCAAATCTGAAACATAATCTGCTAAGTTTAGGACAACTAATTGAACATCGCTCTAAGGTACTTTTTGAAGGAGAATCATGTAGGATATATGAAAAACCTTTCAGCAGAAAATTGATTTTTAAAATCCACATGACTAGGAATAGAATGTTTTCCCTCACCCTTAGAACTGCAAATCTAACCCAATCCTATGCACAAAGTGCATCTACCCCCAATGAAACTATGATTTGGTATACAAGATTTTGACATCTACGCTTTCAAAGTATAAGCCTCTTGCAGAAGCACTCCATGGTAAAAGGTCTAGACCTATCTTCAAAGAGTAAAATCCCCCATGTGAGTGTTGTATTCTTGGAAAACATAAGAGAAGTAGCTTGCCACAGTCCTCCACTCAAGACAAACAACACTTAGAGTTGGTTCACACTAACCTAAGTGGACCAATGCAAACAAATTCAATTATTTTCTATCATTTATTGATTATTTTAGTAGGAAAATATGGATCTACTTCCTTAGACACAAGCTTGAAACCTTTGCAAAGTTCAAGGAGTTAAAGGCAGAAGATGAAAAACAGAGTTGGCAATATGTAAAGGTACTCAGGTCACATGGAGGAGGAGAATAATGTTCAAAAGAATTTCCAAATTTCTGCAAATCACAAGGCATAATAATGAAAACCACTATAAAAATTTTCAGAACCCAACTTAGTTTCAATCTCGCTGATTTTTCAGCCAAAGTTAAATGCCCAAACCCAGTTTCAGCACTGTTTCAACATATTTTCAGCACTATTAGAACATATGTTTCAGCACTAGTTACAACACTATCTCAGCATATGTTTCAACATTGTTTCAGCGCTAGTTACAACACTGTTTTAGCATATGTTTCAGCACCGTTTCAACATTGTTTCAGCATATAAAAACTTAACAGAAAATAAACTTCAAAACTGAAACATGAGGATTCAGAACATCATTTTCAACGTAGAAATAAAATATCAGCAGTATGCAAAACTCAGAAAATATAGACAAAAAGATTTTTGGTCTAACTTCGACCCTGAAAAAACCCACAAGGGGAAAACCAGTGAGAGAGGGATTTTTATTATTTATGAGCTTCTGAGAAATTTCTTTTACAACATATTCATCTTCAAAAATTTACAGAAACTTATCTGGACTTTCTTTCGCTAAAATCCTTCTGAAAAGTCCTGGAAAATGCTCCTCGATTTTTGTCCCAGAAATCTGTACAACTGTACGGCTGCCCCAACAATTAATGTTGTACAGACTATCTCGAAATTCATGCCAAAAATCTGCTAAGAATGTACGGAAAACCCAACATGAAAAGCTCCTTGTAAACCGTGTTGTACGGTCTTCAAAATTCGTGCCAAACTATACAGACTGTATGGAAATACACTCGGAAATTTAGTACAGTAGTTACCTTGATTTTTGTGCCAATAAACATTGTACGACAACCTTGGAATGCATGCCAATACTCTCAGAAATTGCAGCTGTTGTCCTCCTCGATTTTTGTGCATAGTAAATGTCGTACGACCTCCACAAATCCGTACAGTATGACCTGTTCTTCCTTGTTGTCTGCTGCCTTGAAATCCATGCTGCTCTTTGCCTTGGGATGCGTGCTCTCCTTCAGCAAATGCTATCTCTTTTCTTCAGCTCAACCTCTCTCTTGCTCTCTCTTGTTCTCTCAACAAGAATGCTTGAACTACCCGAGAATGAGTGTGCCCTCTTGCCCAAGTCAACCTCATGAGGGAAGGTGAGGGGTTTTCTAATCTAATGGTTGAGATTAGATTAGATGGGTGGTTGAGATTTGGTGTCTCTTCACTCACCCTGACTTTAGTCATAAAGTCACCTTTTAATTTCCATCTCACAAATTAAATGACTAGGACCCACATTAGACACTTTCTCTCCCTTAGGCGCCTAGGGAAGAGAAACACTTGCCTTGGTACTTGATTTTAATTAAAAATTTAACAACCACAACTAGGTATAGGCCACAAAAAAATGGAGTGGCTAAGAGGAAAAAACAGACTATAATGAACATGGAAAGGATCCTTCTCATCCCCAACCACTAGTGTCAAGATGAAGGTCCCTCAAGAAGCATAGAGTGGGACAAAACCGAATGTTTCTCATCATAGGACCTTTGGATGCATTGCATTTGGTTCACATACATTCCGAATTGAGGAGCAAAATTGATGATTGAAGTGAGAAATGCATTTTTGTTGGCTAGAGTGAGACATCCAAAGAAAGCCTACATACTACAATCTGATTTCAAAGAAAGTCATTCTTAGTAGAGATCTCAAATTTCTTGAAAATCAATTCTAAAGTGAGTCTGAAAATCGCGGACACTGAAAATTCATTGCTGCCACTTCCTCAACACACAAAAAATTCAGGACAACAAACAGATCATCTTGTCCTTCCAAGATTGCAGGTACAAGGATAGCGTGCAAGTTCTCAGGACAAATCTTCTTCAAGCATAAATTCATCCTCTTAAATCCAAAATTAGTGAACTCGAATAACATCCTTGTTTGTAATGAATCCTTGTTGATTACCACATTTTATTTGTAAGGGAACCACACACTCAACTTAACCTCTGCTGTATAAGATGGTAGCGAAATGCTTATCCTTTTTTCCAGAGGCAAGGTTTCAGTTTTTAAGCTTTTGATTTTAAAGATTTATTAATAGTGGCTACAAATTGTGAGTTTCTGTCAATCAAAGGACACTTTTTAACAAAAACGTGTCCACGTATGAATCCATACTACCGACACTGGATTTTTCATTCTATTTACTTTTATTTTTGGGGGATGTCCAGTTATTACGGATCTATATATCTATTCAAGTTTTATTTAGCACAGACAATAATATTGGAATCGAAAGGAATCCAGAAGCCTGCACGAACACATTTGCAAGGACTATAAAAGAATAATGAAAGCACATAATACGACATAATCTTACGCAAAACAATGCTAATAACTGGACTTTCGGCTGATTGGATAGGGAATTGAGAAGCTTTTAGATTATATTTCGGAGTTCTAGTTAATTCTCTGCACTTTTACTTTTATTTTTTAATTTTTTTAAATCTTTTATAACTTTGAAAATGTTTATTTTTTAATTTTGTATAACATTGAAAATGTTTATTTTTTAATTTTTTATAGCTTTGAAAACGTTTATTTTTTATAACTTTGAAAATGTTAAACTGTTGCTTGTTTACATAATTCAGCTATGTAAATCTCCCAAAAGCAAGTCCATACATAATTTATCTATGTAAATCTTCCAAAAGCAAGTCCAAATCAGGTCATATTTATAACCTACAAATCAGGTCATGTTTATCGTGAGTCAATGAGGAAACCAAAACTGGCTTTCAACTATCACTTGATGTATTGAGGAAATCAATGAGGAAACCAAAACTGGCTTTCAACTATCACTTAAGGCAGAGACTTGCTGCTTTGCAGCTCTCCTTGTTGTTCTTAGCATTCAAGGTTCTTTTATGAATTGTNTGACCTGAGCCACAGATTGCGTTGGCTAAACTATCCTCGACCATGGATCAAGCAGGGAAATATTACAACAGATGAAGAAGAACTTTTTATCAGAATGCATGCTCTCCTTGGAAACAGGTAATATAGAATAGAGTAGAAAAAATATCCAGTTGTAATTTGGATGTTTTGTGTTTAAAAGATGTTTTATCTTGTAATATACCCATTTTTGTGTAGTGTTATATAACATTTTTCTATAAAAGTTTTGTTCTTTTACAAACTCAATACACTGTGAAAACTAGTAAAAAAAACCTCGATAAAAATGGTGAAGTGACTAATGGATGATTCTCGTTATGCGCAGATGGTCGATAATAGCAGGGAGTGTGCACGGTCGAAAAAAAATGACAATGAAAATCCATTGAAATATCATTCAAATATTTCAATATTTTAAAACGGAAATAAAAAACATGAAAGAACACATGAGAACACGGTTCAATGACTTCTGGACAACCATTTTACAGTTCTTGCATTTTGTATCATGGCGAACGATAAATTATGGAGTGGTGAATGAGAAAGTATAAACAATCGATATGTATATAGGGCATACATAGCTATTGATTTTGAACAATCCTGTCGAGATTAAGTTTGAAGCCTGCAAACTCTTCCCTTACCCCCAAATTCTCTTTCCTTAGAAAAGAGTGGGCGCCCTCACTTATAGAAATTTTTTGTTCTGAATTTGCGGGCTACTGGAATAAGGAAGAAGTATTCTAAAATAAACACACTCCATCTGAAAAGTGAGGAAGCTATTTTTCTCGGAAAAGTGAGGAAGGTCTTTTTTCTTCTAAAAGTATTATGAAATAAACACAAGTCATCTAAAAAGGTGAGGAAGCTCTTTTTCTCATAAAACAACTTTATTGCCAAAAGTATTATGAAATAAACACACTCCATCAAGAAACGGTGAAGTATCTCGTAAGAAACACATAGTTTAGTAACATCAAAGTAAGTATCTGAGTTAGTTTAAGCATATCCTACAAATTGAGAAGAAACAACACCAATACTAGTAGTTGCTTGAGTTGCAATTGAAATAATGATTCGATCCTTTATGAACAAGATCGTAAAAGCTCAAGCTTACGTTACAATGCATACCATGAGCACACTTTGAGCTTCAAACTTGCAATAGGGCTATTACAACCCCTCCTTGCGTGCATGATCCCTTGAGAAGACGATTTTCTTGGATTAACTTTATTTCTTCCATGTGTTCATTTGCAAAGAACACTTGTTGAGGTTTCGTCATGTGTCTTCTTGCAAGGAACGAGTTTTATTATAAGCCGACAATAACACAGCTTTAACATAGATCTTGTCCAACACGTTATCATATTTTATAATTTAAAATGTTCTCGCGAGTGGCTCACATTGAATTCTCCATTTCAAAAACTTATTTCAAGAAAAGACTTACTATGTAAAGCAAATAAAGTGACTTTTTGTGATTAAGGTGTATAAAAAATGATATACCACGACTGGTACCTTATTTGAGCACATGTATTCCATTCTAATGATATTTTGAGCACATGTATTATGTAATATTGGTAAAAAAGTAATAAAATCCAATTTCTTATGGTGTATAACTTGCTTGGTGTAATGGTTAAAAACAAAAATTAAAAAAAATGTTTATCTTAGTGTACAACTTGAATGGGTGTGATGATGGTTAAAAACATAAATTAAAAAAATCCATTTACATACCATGGACATTGGCTAATTGGTATTATTATGAAATATGCACGTCCAAATTTTTCATGGAATTATGGTAAGTTGGTTTCTCAAACAAATTGAAAACCACAATTACCAACCTGAAATAGAAGAATTGGAGATTTTGTGATGCTATTAGATCCTGGAACAATTTTAATAAAGTCAAAGCCACACTTTCTATTTCTTGTCTGTTGTTAAAAGCATTATTACGTGGAGAATATTGCTGCATTTTACCTATCAGTATGGTGAATGGATAATATTTGTTGATTATAAGTGGGGATACACAGATTTGTCACTCTCAATCTTTATTCTCTTTTGTTCATACACCACTTGATCGTTATTAGATTTAGCAATAGTATTTTCGAGTTCGAAAAAAATATAGGAGAGTAATGTTGGATCCCAGATTCTCTTCTGACAATGCATTTCATACGATGATGTTATTCTAAAGCATTAAACATGTTAGTTGTTAAACTCCATCGTGTGCATACACTGCCATATGTTTTGGACAACTGTCCAGACCGTTAGGATTCCTTCTTGATTTCGTTGTATTCCCTACAACTTATATGCTCTTCATTATCCCTAAATGAAATGCGCTCTCCACATTCTTTTCATTTCTATGGTATTCTATTTTTCCGCACATGTTCTTGTTTGTCTTTGCAGTTTCTTTCTTGTCTGTGTAGTCTCTTGTTTGTCCGTGGAGTATTATGGTACAATGCTCAATGTTTTTTTTGCTGATGGTATCAAAGTGCGGGAAGTGATCCTCTCCACAGTGCCTAGAGAGCAGCCCAATCTCAGGAGGAAGAGCACAGACCTTGCAATTTTGAAAGAGTGTTGTGCAGTGTAGTTAAAGAGCGCCCAATGAGGTGCCCTGCGCATTCTAGATCTTGTTGAGGGAGATAACACATAGTATAAGTATTCCTAGACCACGAGACACTTGTTTGGATAGCATGCAGAGTGAAAAATCCCACACACTCTAGATCTTAGGAGATCATGCAATATTTTGGATCCGAGGATATTCTATAAGTTTCTGGTGCTATTCAAGGTTTCCTATTGCGTGATTTACCCACGAGTAACACGATTTACAAACGAAAAGGATTGCAAAGCTACCAAAGGGATTGGATCCCATCAAACCCATGGATTGTTGAGAGAGAAAATCTCAAAGAGAAAAGAAGGTGACTCCTCCAATGAAGAAAGTGATATGTTCTCGCAAAGCTAGATCCCAAAATCTTGATCTCAATGCTCAAGAGGTCTGATGTTTTTTTATGCAAAAGATTTGCATATTTTTTGTGGTTTCTATTGAAAGTTTTATTTTCGCACAACATCCCGTGGGTATTTTTTATTACTGGAAATTAATCCATGTTTTTCTCAATTAGTGGTGATTTTTTTATCCCTAAGGAAGGGCAACAAATTACTAACAATTTTTTTTTGTTCTGTTTTTTTTTTACAAAAAATGGCCACCTCTAACAATTTAGGGTCAACACAAGGTCCAATTTTTCTTGGGAAGAATTATGAATTCTGTTCTATTAGAATGAGATCATTCTTTCAAGCACAAGAGTGTTGGGATCTTATGGATCATGGATATGTTGAACCAAATCCATCAGATCTAGCTTCGATGAACAATCAAGAAAGAAATGTTGAGAAAGAACAGAGGAAAAGAGAGAATAAGTCCAAGTTCTAGATTCAGTACTCAATAGATGCCTCCATTTTCTGAAAAATCATAGGTGTTGTTCCCTCAAGAAAATCCTGGGAGATTCTAAGAACAATCTACCAGGGAAATGACAAGGTCAAAAGAGTGAAGATACAAACCTTGAGGACACATTTTGAGACCTTAAAAATGACAAAGTCTCAAAATGTTGGTCAACTTATTACCAGAGTCATGGGAATTGTGAACCAGATCAGGTTTGGTGAAGCCATCCGAGATCAAAGGATTGTTGAGAAAGTCCTCAGAAGTCTTTCAAATAAATTTGAGATGGTTATTACATCCATCTTGGAATCCAAGTGTTTGTCAAATTTTTCAACAGATGAATTAATGGGTTCTCTATTGTCACATGAGATCACACTACATCTAGAAGATGAGTCAATAACCAATGCCTTCAAGACACAATTCTCCTTCAATAGGGGGAGAGAGAGAGGCAGAGGAAAAGGTCATAGAGAAAGAGGGAGAAGTCCAAGAAAGCATCACTCAGGTGAAGGTCACGCACATCAAAATCATAATCAAAATTTCAAGCCTCAAAGAGGCAGAGGGAGGAGATCAAATGAGAAAGTGAGCATACAATGCTATTACTACAAAAGGTATGGGCACTATGATTCTAAATGTAGGAAGAAATAATTATACCAACACTCAGGAAGAGCACATGTCTCAAATCATGAAGGAGAAACCTCAGATGGGGCGTTTCTTTGATGTCACAAGAATGAAGAACAACACAAGGACCTGTGGTTGTTGGACAGTGGATGCAACAATCACATGACAGGTAATAAAAATTTAATTTCCTGCATGGATTCTTCCATTTCATGTGATATTAAACTTGGAGATGACTCTTTAGTCAAAGTTCAAGGAAAAGGAACTGTACCTATTCTCACTAAACAAGATGTAAAAAAAGACATACATGATGTTTTTCACTTTCCAAATCTGAAACATAATCTGCTAAGTTTAGGACAACTAATTGAACATCGCTCTAAGGTACTTTTTGAAGGAGAATCATGTAGGATATATGAAAAACCTTTCAGCAGAAAATTGATTTTTAAAATCCACATGACTAGGAATAGAATGTTTTCCCTCACCCTTAGAACTGCAAATCTAACCCAATCCTATGCACAAAGTGCATCTACCCCCAATGAAACTATGATTTGGTATACAAGATTTTGACATCTACGCTTTCAAAGTATAAGCCTCTTGCAGAAGCACTCCATGGTAAAAGGTCTAGACCTATCTTCAAAGAGTAAAATCCCCCATGTGAGTGTTGTATTCTTGGAAAACATAAGAGAAGTAGCTTGCCACAGTCCTCCACTCAAGACAAACAACACTTAGAGTTGGTTCACACTAACCTAAGTGGACCAATGCAAACAAATTCAATTATTTTCTATCATTTATTGATTATTTTAGTAGGAAAATATGGATCTACTTCCTTAGACACAAGCCTGAAACCTTTGCAAAGTTCAAGGAGTTAAAGGTAGAAGCTGAAAAACAGAGTTGGCAATATGTAAAGGTACTCAGGTCACATGGAGGAGGAGAATAATGTTCAAAAGAATTTGCAAATTTCTGCAAATCACAAGGCATAATAATGAAAACCACTATAAAATTTTTCAAACCCAACCTAGTTTCAATCTCGCTGATTTTTCAGCCAAAGTTAAATGCCCAAACCCAGTTTCAGCACTGTTTCAACATATTTTTAACACTATTACAACATATGTTTCAGCACTAGTTACAACACTATCTCAGCATATGTTTCAGCACTGTTTCAGCGCTAGTTACAACACTGTTTTAGCATATGTTTCAGCACCGTTTCAACATTGTTTTAGCATATAAAAACTTAACAGAAAATAAACTTCAAAACTGAAACATGAGGATTCTGAACATCATTTTCAACGTAGAAATAAAATATCAGCAGTATCCAAAACTCAGAAAATATAGACACAAAGATTTTTGGTCTAACTTCAACCTTGAAAAAACCCACAAGGGGAAAACCAGTGAGAGAGAGATTTTTATTATTTATGAGCTTCTGAGAAATTTCTTTTACACCATATTCATCTTCAAAAATTTACAGAAACTTATCTGGACTTTCTTTCGCTAAAATCCTTCTGAACAGTCCAGGAAAATGCTCCTCGATTTTTGTCCCAGAAATCTGTACAACTGTATGGCTGTCCCAGCAATTAATGTTGTACAGACTATCTCGAAATTCATGCCAAAACTCTGCTAAGAATGTACGGAAAACCCAACATGAAAAGCTCCTTGTAAACCGTGTTGTACGATCTTCAAAATTCATGCCAAACTATACGGACTGTATGGAAATACAGTCAGAAATTTAGTACAGTAGTTACCTCAATTTTTGTGCCAATAAATATTGTACGACAGCCTTGGAATGCATGCCAATACTCTCAGAAATTGCAGCTGTTGTCCTCCTCGATTTTTGTACATAGTAAATGTTGTACGGCCTCCACAAATCCGTACAGTATGACCTGTTCTTCCTTGCTGTCTGCTGCCTTGAAATCCATGCTGCTCTTTGCCTTGGGATGTGTGCTCTCCTTCAGCAAATGCTATCTCTTTTCTTCAACTCGACCTCTCTCTTGCTTTCTCTTGTTCTCTGAACAAGAATGCTTGAACTACCCGAGAATGGGTGTGCCCTCTTGTCCAAGTCAACCTCATGAGGGAAGGTGAGGGTTTTTCTAATCTAATGGTTGAGATTAGATTAGATGGGTGGTTGAGATTTGGTCTCTTCACTCACCCTGACTTTAGTCATAAAGTCACCTTTTAATTTCCATCTCACAAATTAAATACTAGGACCCACATTAGACACTTTCTCGCCCTTAGGTGCCTAGGGAAGAGAAACACTTGCCTTGGTACTTGATTTTAATTAAAAATTTAACAACCACAACTAGGTATAGTCCACAAAAAAATGGAGTGGCTAAGAGGAAAAAAAAGACTATAATGAACATGGAAAGGATCCTTCTCATCCCCAACCACTAATGTCAAGATGAAGGTCCCTCAAGAAGCATAGAGTGGGACAAAATCGAATGTTTCTCATCATAGGACCTTTGGATGCATTGCATTTGGTTCACATACATTCCGAATTGAGGAGAAAAATTGATGATTGAAGTGAGAAATGCATTTTTGTTGGCTAGAGTGAGACATCCAAAAAAAGCCTACATACTACAATCTGATTTCAAAGAAACTCATTCTTAGTAGAGATCTCAAATTTCTTGAAAATCAATTCTGAAGTGAGTCTGAAAATTGCGGACACTGAAAATTCATTGCTGCCACTTCCTCAACACACAAAAAATTCAGGACAACAAACTCATCTTGTCCTTCCAAGATTGCAGGTACAAGAATAGCGTGCAAGTTCTCAGGACAAATCTTCTTCAAGCATAAATTCATCCTCTCAAATCCAAAATTAGTGAACTCGAATAACATCCTTGTTTGTAATGAATCCTTGTTGATTACCACATTTTATTTGTAAGGGAACCACACACTGAACGTAACCTCTGCTGTATAAGATGGCAGCGAAATGCTTATCCTTTTTTCCAGAGGCAAGGTTTCAGTTTTTAAGCTTTTGATTTTAAAGATTTATTAATAGTGGCTACAAATTGTGAGTTTTTGTCAATCAAAGGACACTTTTTAACAAAAACGTGTCCACGTATGAATCCATACTACCGACACTGGATTTTTCATTCTATTTACTTTTATTTTTTTGGGATGTCCAGTTATTACAGATCTATATATCTATTCAAGTTTTATTTAGCACAGACAATAATATTGGAATCGAAAGGAATCCAGAAGCCTGCACGAACACATTTGCAAGGACTATAAAAGAATAATGAAAGCACATAATACGACATAATCTTACGCAAAACAATGCTAATAACTGGACTTTCGGCTGATTGGATAGGGAATTGAGAAGCTTTTAGATTATATTTCGGAGTTCTAGTTAATTCTCTGCACTTTTACTTTTATTTTTTAATTTTTTTAAATCTTTTATAACTTTGAAAATGTTTATTTTTTAATTTTGTATAACATTGAAAATGTTTATTTTTTAATTTTTTATAGCTTTGAAAACGTTTATTTTTTATAACTTTGAAAATGTTAAACTGTTGCTTGTTTACATAATTCAGCTATGTAAATCTCCCAAAAGCAAGTCCATACATAATTTATCTATGTAAATCTTCCAAAAGCAAGTCCAAATCAGGTCATATTTATAACCTACAAATCAGGTCATGTTTATCGTGAGTCAATGAGGAAACCAAAACTGGCTTTCAACTATCACTTGATGTATTGAGGAAATCAATGAGGAAACCAAAACTGGCTTTCAACTATCACTTAAGGCAGAGACTTGCTGCTTTGCAGCTCTCCTTGTTGTTCTTAGCATTCAAGGTTCTTTTATGAATTGTTGTTCTTAGCATTCTTCTTAGCATTCAAGGTTTTTTTATGAAAAAAAAGTACGACCATGGAAAAGTTGTTCTTAGCATTCAAGGTTCTTTTATGAATTGTTGTTCTTAGCATTCTTCTTAGCATTCAAGGTTTTTTTATGAAAAAAAAGTACGACCATGGAAAAAACAGGATGCAGGGACTTGCTGCTTTGCAGCTCCCCTTGTTGTTTTTAGCATTCTTTGCAGCTCCCCTTGCTGTTCTTAGCATTCAAGGTTCTTATATGAAAAGCCTAGTACAACCATACGAGCATGTAAAAAAAATAAAACAAAAAGAAAAAAGACAATCGACAACTATTATTGACGGTGTATGCTGTTTTGGGCAAACATTGTCGACCCCATTTTTCTTAGCATTCAACGTTCTTTTATGAAAAGCTAGTACGACCATTAAAAAAAAAAAAAGACAATCAGCAACTATTATTGACGGTGTATGCTGTTTTGGGCAAACATTGTAGACCCCATTTTGGGAAAACACTATTATGCATGCAGAATTGTTTTTTCCTAAACAGGACATTTGCATAGATTCGAGTAAAATGAAAATCGAGTAGTAAGTCCAGGATGAGCTGGGTTTCAGCTAATAAATCCAGAGTTTAAATTTTAAGATAGATCGATCCATGCTACTATTATTCAATGCAGTTATGGAGTACCTTGAGGTCCTCGTGGCGAAAGGCAGGAGCTATGAAACCCCATGAGCCCCTTTACATCTTTTGATATGTCTTCAGTAGCCTTGACAAGATTTCCGTTGATAAAAAGAAGAGGTGGGCCTCTATTGCCTTGCATTTTAACATCTTTTTACTGGTGTCCACCAGTATTTGTAAATAAAATTGAAGAGTTGCCTCCAAACAATCAACGCTCAGCTTAGCATTGGTAATACAGTCGAATGCCAATGAAAGTTTCTAAACAATAGCCGCGCACCGCCATGACAGACAACGTTTACAACTGCCACACCGCGCGAATGTCAGAGACAACCGCACGAATGCTAGAGACAACGGTTACAACTGCGGCCCACCAACTGCCACACCGCGCGAATGCCAGAGAGAACGGTCACAACTGCAGCCCACCAACTGCCGTGCACTGGCCGCCTTGAATGTCGGGACGCCCAGCAGTTAGAACACATCAAACGTTGAGCAGAATCCCGTCAATCACGCATTTTTATTTCTTAATTTTTTAAACGAGGAATTTTGAGTCTAATTCATGTTGGCGATAGATTTGTCCAATTTCTCCTTAAATTTAGTAAAATGGCTATTGATACTCCAACAATCTAACAATCTTGAGAGGTTATTACTTCTTGAGAGGTTATTACTTTTATTATCTTGAGAGGTTATTACTTTTATTGAGAATAGAGTAAAGAAGAAAATCAGCATTATTAAAATTTGAACCAAATCTTACAAGGTGTATAGTAAAAGTTAGACAATTTTTAGTTGGATGAAAATGAAAAAATCTGTCATCTTTGTGACACTAAGAGGGTTGAATATGAAAATCACTTTCTCCTAGAGTGCCTTAAGTATATACACAAATTAGATCGCAATTTCAAAATATATGTCACAATACCAACCTTCCTAGTCTCCTAATTCATTAAAAGTATGGTGAACTTGGAACACTTATTTTAAATCGTTTTGAACACATAAATATAATTCTACAGAAATATAATTAATTTGTTACCTTTTTAAGGTTTGATAGACCAATTTTGGTTTTAGTCGACGTTAATCATCATCATCATTATCATCATCATCATATTATTCACCTACAAAATTATAGTATGCAATAAAGAACACTCAATCCGTCCCACTTTTTTATTAAATTTGGCTGTAAAATCTGATTGAAACTATGGTGAAAGTTATAGTTCCACCTATGTGATGGAAAGTTTTCCCCTCAGAGTTTTGGCCAACATTAAGAAAAATTCGATCAATTATCCCATTCATAAACTAATCCTTCAAGGGTCTATTGTATAGGGTAAATCCACTACACATCATCAAATCCCATTCATATGCATTTGCAGATCCCATTCATGCAACTCATTCTCTTGCAATACAAAATCTTCAAACAATTTCACCCACTGATTTTCAATCTTGTGTTTAGAGACATTTTTGGTCATCCTACCAAAGTCTTCCTTTAAAGAACAAGCTCCAACAATAGAACCATTTATTGGTATTTGATCAACACCAGGGTTCTCGCAAATTACCAACAAAATCTCCTACTCTACTCTAGGTCCACTGGTATTTTAAATCCTCCCAAAAAATCAAGTCTCACCCAAAACATAGATGTAACTTTAATAAATAGGAAAACACAATAATATTATAGCATAATTATAATCTTATTTTTATATTCATAATTAAACAATAATCCCATAAATAATATTTAAATAAACATGAATGATTAGATTCATAGTCATCACCAAACAACATTATATAAACATATTACGTGAAAATGTAAACATACTACATATTTGCTAATCAAAAACATCAATAAAACATACATAAAATGATTTTCAACTATGGGCCCAATTTTTCCTTATTCATTAAGGATTGAATTTTATAATAGAGAAGAGTAACCAACAATGAAGGAATCAATAGCTTGTAACCTTTTTCCTTTAGTTTGAAGATCTTTTATACATTCATAGCTAGTTAAAGTTGACCATGTCAATTTCAACTACAAATAAGATAAGACGAGGAAAAAATATGTCAATTCATTATACGAGTGGATTCATTAATTATACTATCCAACTCTTATCTTATAACCAACTTGTTCTACATACCTTTATTTCTATTATGTACCCTTTTCTCTAATCTTTATACTCCTTTATCATGCAATCCTATCTATCTAATTTTTTTCAACTTCAATAGAGGCAAATAATAAGTACCTTTCAATTACCTAATGTTATGTAAGTGGAAATTACTAATACAAAGAAGAGATCAATTCATGACAATGTGAAAAATAATTATTTATATGATGATAGGGTTGATTAATAACACTTTAATTCATGACAATGTGAAAAATAATTATTTATATGATGATAGGGTTGATTAATAACACTTGTTTACTCCATTTGGATAGATTTATTACATGACATATGTAACATCTCCAGACGTCACGACAACTTGTGACACATAATAAAAGTATTTTTTTTGCTTTTTTTTTTAAGCAGGAAAGTAACAACGACCAATATACAATCAACACAACTCGATGATGAACACAACACGCACAATTCAGGCAATAAACAATATAACAATATAACACACTAAAACCTCATGCGGTTGGATGCAACATAAGGGAATCTATCAGACAGAAGAAAATGAATACCCGCCCATCCTACCATGTAAGGTTAGGACCTCCAAGACACATAAGCAGTGCTCAAGTAGAGGTTCCCATCAATTTTTACCATTTAAGGTCTAAAGACTAGCGACTGTTCTAAGGAACAAGGAGGTGTCTACATCCCACCCATCACAAGCAAGACAAACCTACTAAGCTAAGGAAAATCATCAGACCAACCCAACGTAACCAGCATCAATGACACACGTGACATGACCCTTCAATGCAAGCGAGAAATAACAATCATTGATCCAACATTTTGAATGACGCACCACCAGACAATCCAAACATTTAGACATTACTTAAATGTATCTTTAATTTACAAGCGTGCAAGATATCTGACATACACAATCTATCTAGCAATAACCAACTTGAAGCATAATTCTATTTAAATTCCAAGCACGCCATTTAATCATCATTTATTACAATAAAATCTGAGTCGTAAGAAGATATGTACCTTTTCAAGCTTTCATGTAATCACACATGCATCATGTCAATGTAAACAATAGCTATGAATATTCATATAAACAATTTAAATAAAGAAATAACTAAAAACTACAACTTGTAATACATTCTTCTAACTTTTACAATCATAGAGTTTATTCTCCATTAAAAACTTTTTTTCATTTAACACCTACCTAACAAACATAAAACACAGCTTTCACCATTCTTCCTAATTTACAATTCCTTCATCAATTTGAAAAATTAATGTTTCCTAATTTACAATTCCTTCATCAATTTGAAAAATTAACATTAATTATATTAAAATAATTTAATATTATTACAGAAAGTTATCATTTAACATAATACATTGTTCCCTACCTTCAGTTACAACCCCTTTGCATCATATAAAGGAGTGAGCATTTTGTATAATTGAAAAAATAAATTAAAATAGAGTGAGCATCTTTTATATTAAAATAAATTAATATTATTCTAAAAAGTTAATATTTAACATTCAACCAAAACTATTATTATTCTAACATTTAACATTAATAATATTCTAAACTATAAACAAAAATTCAACTATTGAATCTATTTGATATTATATCTTTTCTCCTATAATTTGAGTTTTAGTTATTAAAAATTCGTTTCCTTAATGAAGAAGTTTCTCTTGTGAAGGTTGCCTCAAATGTTTGCAGTATCATTGTAAGATTGACTAAAATGCYGACGAAAAYAATTTTTCCTCTACGATTTATTTTGTATTCAAAAAATTTCTTGTGGCGTCAACTGTAGTTCAAACCTTARTTTTATYGGGAACTCAACGATAGTTCTCTGGATGATGTTTTCAATAAATTGGTACAGTTTGGCGATAATGCATTGGCGATAATGCAGTCAACTATTGAAACTATCAGTCATAATTAAGTTATTTTTTTAACCATACTAATTAATTTCGAACTGGTTTATACATTAAATATTTGTGCTCGTACAACACAACCTAAATCTTTGCACGAGATTAAACAATGATAGTAGCGGCGACATTAATAAAAATAAAAGCATCACATTAATTCAAGTGATCTGTTATTCTAATGCAAGGGAAAAATGACTAATCTAATGTGCTGGATAAAGGCGATAACTAAAAATAATTCAGTTACTGTTATGCCAAAAATAGCTGGTACTATTAACGCAACCAACTATCAACAATYGAAACCGTCGAACCAAAGTAAAAGTTACAAGACTGTAATATAAAAGTTGAAATGGGTTGACAATAGTTTTTAAACGCAACTGTCAACACAACACGCATTAATACGATGATAAATCCTCTACCTAAATTAGCCAAGGAAACAATCATTCATAAATTTTAGAGCATTAATACAAGGGAGAGCACCTTATTCTCGCGTGGGTGCAATGTCTTTTTTCCATCGCTGCAAGATATCTGCGAGAGCTGTTACATCGATGGAGGGCATATCCAGGTTGGAATTTTGAAACTGATAAGTCTGGGCGTCATTTTACTTTGACTGTATGTATACTAGCACAGCCACATAATTGTGGCTGATGAACGCCGAAAGGCATCTTTAATTTATTAAATCGTAATTTTAATATAAATCCTAATTAAGGTTTTAAATCGTAATTTTAATATAAATCCTAATTAAAGTTTGAAAATAAAATTTGTTATATCAGGTCAACATTTTTTTTGCCTTTGGAAACATTATTGCTACACATCGCGACCTATCAACTCATCAACTGCTTGGTTAAGAACAACACAACTCAATTTTTAATAAAAATTAAGAATTGGTACGGATATATAATATATTAAAAATTGCAATGACCCAACATTGTTTTATATGAGAATCAATGATATAATCGTACAACCCCATTTTCTTACTAGTTATTCCATCATCATATTTATTTATGATTTATCAAAATAAATAGAAGTTGACACCCAACTGCACATCCACTTGCGCAAAGATTTCGATACACCCACTGACCCGGTGAGTCGAACATCGCTTAATATATGCGTAAGATGATAAGATTATAATCTCCAAATCTCACTGACAATACCCGCTGTAATGAGATGGCCTTGACAACAGTGCACTGTAATGAGACGGAACACATGCCGCAATATAAAACGTATGTGGTAATAACTAGAATGAGTCTTCTCAATTCGTGTGTGGTAACATGAAACGTTTCAGACGACCGGTATAGAAGCAGAACGTGGTCATTTATTTAGATGCCAGTGTTTAATCCTGCTTAATCATTTAAATGTGGCAATTACATATTTTTACAGTAAATTTTTAATGTGATTAAGTAAATGTTAAAAAGTAAACATGTTAAGGGATGCCTTGATAAATGCAAGAAAGTTATGAACAATAAATCTGACCCATGCTAGCATCTTCAATGCATAGCCATCAGATTAGGGTTTAAGACTAAATAAGGTTAAAAGATCATTAATTGTACCCATTGTCAATAGGTGTACGCCTTTCGGCGTAATGACACTGAAAAAAATAGGGCTAGACTATCCAATTCTATCCCATAATAATTTTAAACAATAACAGTAATACGACAGAACTATCTCAACATACATATGGGGAAAACACAATCTAGCAAATACTATTTAAGTGGTGCTTTTCAACATTTTGTTTTAGTTTGTTCCATATGTTTTTCATCCTCATGAACCTCATTGACTTTAACACCAGTTAATATTTCAATACAACAGGTTAATATATCTATTGAACTGCACAAGTTCTTCTGGGAGGAATTCCATGAATTAATGTAGTGAAAATGTTTTATAGTTTCATGGTAGTTGTGGAATACAACTCAAGGAAAGCACTCGGTAAAACGTGGGAAAGGAGATCTCCTACACCATACGAGAATGGTTTCAAGAGTCTAAAGATAAAACTCTGGTAAGAAGGGTGATACGTTGAACAACCTTATAGACATTGGTATTGATGGAATGCCATCTTACCTGGGAAGGAGTTTAATCTGATTGTGTCTCGAAATCAGAGTGCATCCAAAATTTTAATGGTTACTAGCACCCTCTAACTGTTGCCAATTTCCAGATAATAATATTTTTTTTAAAGAAAGAAAAATCTACTTGAAAAACAAACAAATGTTCTTGAACAACGGTAAATTTGTACAAGTAACCAACAGATCTCACATGTATAAATCAAGAACATCATTATGGCTTCAATCATTAACAACAAAACCGAATTTCAGAAATAAAATAGGATAAGGCATGCTCCATAATCATCGAATCTCTATAAATTTGTAGATCAATCATGTGATCGTTATTAAAATATGAAGTATTGTGGGACATAGAGATACTATCTTCTACTATTTAATAAAATAAAATTGTGAAAGAAATTTATACCAATAGTCCATGAGTCACACGGGCACAATATCACCCAAATAATTATTCATATGCATAAACTAAACAAATATTTTTCTTTTAACACCATCTACGCATGCGTGATTTCGACATTAGAGTAATGCATAAACAATAAACTTAACTACTATTCAATTCAAATTATACACATGTGTATCGTAGCCAAATGCGAAGAATCAAAAGTGATTGTCCTGCGCTCGCGCTCCATCAAACTCCAACTTGTCAAACGATAAGACCTTACCGGTACCTCCCAACCAACGCTAAGAGTACTCTTCTTCCCTCTAAGCCTCCGAGCTGCAAATGGGCCACACACACAATACCAGAGAATGATAGCTTCTCAACTCCCCTCTCAAGGTCGAGCTACCACTCGTTGTCTGAGCTGGGTATCCCCAACTCCCACAAGAAATTTCAGTCAAGATAAATTCCGACAACATAACCTTATGCATACCAAAAGTGATTCATACTCCTCCTCCGCCATCGTTTTTATAGATTTTTCAAGCGATTAGTTTCCCAAAAGCTCATTAGATTCCCTTTTCATTTATTTAATTAGGAAAAACGTCTCCCGTACACATCGCTCGGTCCTCTAGTTGAACCATAAATCAATTTGTTAATTAATTAAATTTGTCTATTTCCCTCACCCACCTAAAAGTGTTCCTAAAAACGCTCCTCAGTGTCCCATTATTACCGTAAAATTGTCAAATGACTTGCACCTTACTTAAATCCTAGTTGAGTTCATAAATAGAAAGTTCCAAAGGCTAGATTTCTTACTAAGTTAGACATTCCCCTTTTTCTTTAAGTTTCTCTCTTTTCTTTGAGTTTCCCTTTTTTATATGTTTCCCCCTTTTTAACTAAGTTCAAAATTAGAAAGTTTAAAAAAACAACCATTTACCCCTTTTTAATAATTAAACCTTCATTAAAAAATTTACTTTGATTAACAAAGCTTGAATTTTATTTACGCCTTCTTGTTATATGTTTTAATTAGTTTTTTTTTGTTTAGAGGCTCTACTTCGACCTAGGTTTTAAATTCACTAGGCTTGGCGACAGTTCTTAAGGGAAAATTTGTTATTAAACTTTACTCATCACATCATTCATTTTAAGGTCAACCAGGTCCTAAGGAGGCATAGTTTTCTAGGCACTACCTTTATACACTTACCATAGTTAAAATTGTGACATGCTCTTCAAGACACACTATGTCCTCCAAGGGTTCCACTTGCTTCTTTCTATTTTAATCGCGTGACATGACCTTTAATCCGCACTACGTGCTCCAAGAGTGCCACTTGCTTCTTCACTGAATTTGGTAGAAGTCAAACCCCTAGAGTCAATACTGCGTCAAGTGATCTTGTTGGAGACTAAGGGCCTCTAAGGAATAACCAACTTGACTTATTGCATTCCCCTTAGAATCTTCGTGAGCCACTATCACAATATTCCCTCACAACATCATGGGTGTTCTCGAAATAGTTAATCGTTAACCTACTGTTCGAGCCACAACATGAGTGCTAGTAGGTTGTGGCAGGGTTTCTACCACACTTCTCCCTCAATTTATTTGGTTGTCCTATGTGACCCCTTTACTCCAAATGTGAGTCTGGTCGACAAGATATCGTCATCCTACATCCACCAACGATATATTTCAGCAATACCAATCAACATCATATTATCTAATCATATGTACATATTTCACATCAACAATATTCAAAACCTAATAGTCCACTCCCTGAATCAATTTGGACTCCAAGGATTTTCATCGATGCCTCGACATCCTCTAACATCCATAGTCCTGCACACTCAGGAGAACCCGGTCAATAACACCTGTCGATGTAAATACAACAAAAATAACATATCATCAAATCCACAATATCTCATAATCATAATCAAAACAACCAATAGTATAGAGACCCGGATCACTTGCACGCAAGTGTCCTCAAAGAATAAGTCCACTTAGTGCACGCAAGAGAGGGATTTCACATACACCCCCTCTTGTTTTAAAATTCATGCCAAAGTTTCAAAGTATGTAAGTGCCGAAATAAAGTGCATCATAGTATCATATGTCTAGCTAGCAAATAAAAATGGAAACGGCTGACGCATATCATATGCATCCTCCCAAGTCGCCGAGTGTGGACTATAGTTGTCCCAATGGACCTTGACCTGATCTACTATTCAATGTCATAGATCTCGAATGTGATGGTCCAAGATGCAGATTGCCTAAACCGTGAGAGAACCTTCGTCCGATACCTCCAAGGAACTCATATTAATAATGTGTGTAGGATCACTCATATAATGTCTCAAAATAGATACGTGAAAAATATCGTACATACGCCTCAAAGAATCATACAAGGCTAGTCGATAGGCCACAGGCCCCTTATTTTACACAATCTTGAAGGGTCCCACGAACCTATAATATATTTTATCACCCTTTCCAAAATTGATCGAACTCTTATGTGGTTTCACTCGCAAGAAGACTTGATCGCCAACCTCATAGTTATGGTCGACACGATGCGCATCAACATAACTCTTCTGCCGATCCTACGCTTCCTTGATCCTTTGTCTTATTGTTTGCATTTGATATTTCATTTCTTGGATCATTTTTGGTCCCACCAGCACCCTATCCTCAAGTCTATCCCAACTGAAAGGCATCCAACATGGTCTCTCATAAAGAAACTTGAAAGGCGCCATCTTAATGGTGCTTTTATAAATGTTGTTATAAGAAAATTCCACCAGTGGGAAGAAATCTTCCCAAGGCTTATGTTGTTCCATCACGTATATATGCAACATATACGCCAATATTTGGTTTGTATGTTTGGTCTGCTCATCTCTCTTCGGGTGATACATGGTACTAAATTTAAGTTGAGTTCCCAAGGCCTCTTGGAAACTAGTCCAAAATCGTTCAGTAAATACCGATCCTCTATCAGATATAATCCTCTTAGGAACACCATGCAACCTCACAATATCACTAATGAAAACTCTAGCTATGTCACATGCCTGCTACGTCGTACACACATGAATAAAATGAGTACACTTCATCAGAGTGTCGATTACCGAAAAAATCAAGTCGTGTCTCCTTGTCGTCAGTGGAAATCCAACAATGAAATCCATTGAAATGACCTACCATTTTGATTCATAATAGCATGTAGATGTAGTAATCCTACTGGATGTCTATGTTCATCCTTCACCTGCTAACATTCTAGACATCTTGCCATGTAGTTGACTATGTTCGCCTTCATTCCTTTCCAGAAGAATAAGGGTTTAATGTCTTCCCTCATCTTCGCGACTCCAAGATGAGCCATGTACACTACTTTATGAGCCTCATTTAGGATCAAACTTATCATCTCGTCGTTGGGATGTACGTAAATTTGAATTTTAAATATCATTAATTTGTCATTTTCCACAGTAAATCCCTCAAATTGTGGTACCATCATTGTGTTTTGTCCGATGAAATCCTCGACCTCTCTATACCAGTCATTGTCGCACTGTAAAGTTAGAATATTTTTACATAGATTCGCCTGAAGATGAATCATCAAAAATATGTGTGGTCTCTGAATCAACACATCAACCACTCTATTCATTGTTCCTTTTATGTAAGTAATCTCTAAATCGTACTCTCTAAGCAATTCCAACCAACGTCACTGTTGTGTGTTCAAGTTTCTTTAGGCAAAGATGTGTTTTAAAATATAGTGGTCCATTTTTAGTTCAAATTTTCGTCCAATAAGGTAGTGTATCCATACTCTCAAGGCATAAATAATGGCTAAGAACTCCAAATCATGAGTCGTATAGTTCTCCTCATGCCTTCTCGACTTTCTCGAGATGTAAGTGATCACTCGACCGTCTTGCATCAAGACTCTACCTAAGACTTCCTTGGATGCTGTAGTGCATACCAAGAAGTACATGTCCATGTCAGGGGCCTTTAGGATTGGTGTTGTTTTCAATAGCTCCTTGAGCCTCCGAAAAGCCTCCGCGCATTTCTCAGTCCAAACAAAATTCTTAATCTTCTTCTGCAATTCTATGATCAAATTTTCTATATTCAAAAAACCCTCGATGAACCATCTATAGTATCCTCTTGAACCCATGAAGCTACGCAATTCAAGGCCATTCCATAATAGCCTTGAAATTTTCTATATCCACAGCGATACCATCGTCGAAGATGAAATGCACTAAGTGGTGAATCTTCGATTGATAAAATGAACATTTCTATAGCTTTCCAAACAATTTGTTCTCTCGTAGACACTGTAGTATCATGCTCCTCCATCATCCGAGAGTAAATCAAAATATCATCAATGAATACTTGGACAAACTTGTCTAATTATTCACGGAACACCCCGTTCATCAAACTCATAAATACCCCAAGGGCGTTCGTTAGTCCAAACAGTAAAGCAGTAAACTCGTAATGTCCAATCCTCATCTTAAAGGAAGTCATAGGGATGTCTTCCTCGATCTGTAACAAGTGATACCGTGATCTCAAGTTGATCTTTGAAAACACCGTCGCACATTTCATCTGATCAATTAGATCATCAAACCTTGACAACGAATGCTTGTTTTGATCGTTTCCTTGTTCAATTGAAGGTAGTCAATGGAAAGTCTCCATGACCCAACTTTCTTCTTTATGAAGATAATAGGCGCACCCCAGGGTGACACACTTGGACGTATAATTCCTAGGTCCAACAACTCTTTCATTTGCATTTTCAACTCTTATAACTCTCAGGTTGACATCCAATAAAGAATTCTTGTTATCAGTTTAGTTCCCTGTTTTAATTTGATGGTAAATTCCAAATCCCTCTCTGGAAACATCCCAGGTAACTCTTCAGGGAAGACGTATGCAAACTCTTGCACCATCGAAAAGTTTTCTAGACCTTCTACTACTCCCTTCTCATTTAACGCAAGGATTTCATAAATATTACATCCCTTTCACATGCTCTTCTGTAGCTGCAAGGAAGAGATGAACCTTAGGGAGAATCCATATATTCAACCTATAATAACGCATCTCTGTCCCTTGTCATCGACCAAGGTCAACCATTTCATCTTCTAGTTAAGTATCACCTCATGCGATTCCAACCAGTCCATACCGATCATGATGTCATAAGATCCTAAGATCATGACATAGAATTTGGACCTTGTTAAAAACTTTCCCAGGCTAAGGATACAACTCGTAACCTTCCCTCCATCCTTGTGTTTGGCTCCCAACGCAATTTCTACAAAGATAAACTCGTCATATTTGATTGCCTTTACCTTAATTATTTTTAGCGTTGAACCATAAATAACACTCTCTGTAGCATTTGGATCTATCAAAATACTAAGGGTCTTGTCAGCGACGCTACTTGATGTCTCGAGCACAGTCGACTGGTGCTCTTCCTGGCAGTTATTCACCACTGTATGAATTTGTTGGGCCTTGCCTAAATCTCTGACGGTAGTGGGTCCATCTAATCCAGATGCTCTGGTTCTCTCCACTAGGAAGTCACGTTGGAAATGTGGCTCTCCACATGTCCAACACCCTTTCTTCAGTCCATTACTCCTAGTACCTGAAGTAGAAGTTGACAGCCTACCGACCTAGAACCCTGGTGTGTTCGGATGAACATGCCTAAACTGTTGTTGTGGTTGGCATTGCTTCTAGTGATATGGTCCTCTGTAAGGAGTCCATTGTTGAGGTGCTAGTTACCAAGGTGCAGAGAAAGTGGATCCTCTCTAGATGCCCTGATATCCTGGTGAATGTCTAGCTGGTGTCTGATGCTTCTGTGCACCAGATGACACCTGTCCTGTTGGTCTCGTTGGAGTCCTAGTCTGACCCCGTGACATTATAGACAAATATCTAATCAAGAAAGCTGTAGTGATCCCAAGGCACGGGTTGAACCAGCTCTGATACCATATGTAACATCCCCAAATGTCATGATAACATGTGACGCATAACAAGAGAAATTTTGTTTTTTCCTTCTTTTTTTTAAGTTTCCCCCTTTTTAACTAAGTTCAAAATTAACAAGTTTAAAGAAACAACCACTTACCCCTTTTTAATAATTAAACCTTCATTAAAATTTTTACTTTAATTAATAAATCTTGAATTTTCTTTACCCCTTCCTGTTATATGTTTTAATTAGTTTTTTTTTTTAAGAGGCTCTTCTTAGACCTAGGTTTTAAATTCATTATGCTTGGCGACAGTTCTTAAGAGAAAATTTGTTATTAAACTTTACTCATCACATCATTAATTTTAAGGTCGACCAAGTTCTAAGGAGGCATAGTTTTCTAGGCACTAGGTTTATTAAATTACCATTAATAAAAGTGTGACATGCCCTTTAGGACGCATTACGTGCCCAAAGGGTGCCACTCATTTCTTTTTGTTTTATTTGTGCGATGTGCCCTTCAAGGTGCACTATGTGCTCCAAGGGCGCCACTCGCCTCTTGACTGAATTTGGTAGACGTCAAACCCCTGGATTCAATACTCTGTCAGGTGATCGTGTTCATGCCCCTTATAATCATCATGAGAGACTATCAGATTCTGCCCTGATGACATTGTTGCTCTTCTCAAACTAGGTAACTGTTAACCTACAGTTCGAGCCATGACGTGAGTGTTAGTAGGCTGTGGCAGGGCCACTGCCACACCTCTCCCTCAATATATCTGATTGTCCTGTGTGACCCCTTTACTCCAAATGTGAGTCTCGTCGGCAAGCTATATTCAGACTGCATCCATCGATGGAATATGTCAGCGATAACAATCAACACCATATTGTCTAATCATATGTACATATGTCACATTAACNTGATGACATTGTTGCTCTTCTCAAACTAGGTAACTGTTAACCTACAGTTCGAGCCATGACGTGAGTGTTAGTAGGCTGTGGCAGGGCCACTGCCACACCTCTCCCTCAATATATCCGATTGTCCTGTGTGACCCCTTTACTCCAAATGTGAGTCTCGTCGGCAAGCTATATTCAGACTGCATCTATCAATGGAATATGTCAGCGATAACAATCAACACCATATTATCTAATCATATGTACATATGTCACATTAACAACATTAAAACCCTAACAATCCACTCCCTAACTCGATCTGGAGTCCAAGGAGTTTCATCGATGCCTCAGCATCCTCTAACGTCCAAAGTCCCCCACACTCACGAGAATTCGATCAATAAAACCTGTGGATATAAATACAACAAAAATAAGATATCCTCAAATCCACAATATCTAATAATCATAATCAAAACAACCAATAGTATAATGACCCGGATCACTTGCATGCAAGTGTCCTCGAAGAATAAGTCCGCTCGATTCGCCCAAAAACGTAATGTTACAACATCATGAAAATTAATTATTTCAATAAATAGTTTTCTTGTTACCACTTATTTACTCATTGAAATAGATTTATCTAATATTTTATCAATATTTTGTTAAACATTTTGTACAATAAAATTTTAATTTATTTCTAAGTTTTTTATTTTATACTTTCATTTTATTATATATTTTTTTCCTTATACTTCCATCTTAAAAAAAATTAAAAATAGCATATGTAATGCCCAACATTATGAATGTGAAAAACAAATAATCGAACGTTAGATTATTTTTTAAAATTAAAATGTAACTTGTTCTAAATAATATTATGGATTTTATATATCATTCTTACGATTCAATATTAATTCCTATAAAAAGGGAATTGCAAGAACGTAGAAGATCTTTCAAAATAAATGAGTTATATGCCTTAAACAACGTAGAAGATCTTTCAAAATAAATGAATAATATGCATTCGTTCTAGTTGCTTATTCTTTTTCGCATGATCTCACTATAAGAATTAATTATGTATTAAATTGTCTACGGGGTAGATAGGGGCTATGGAGGAATTTCCTGAGTTAGTAAGTCTTTATGTATTATTCTCTACGGGATAGAGAGTATGGAGGATATTATTACTCAAATAAAGAGTTATATAGAGGATTTTATCAAGGATTTTATTATTCAAATAAAGAGGAGTTATATGGAGGATTTTATCACTCAAAATATTATAGAGTTATAGTTTGA
>JZKD02S1880096.1:0-23254 GCA_000966675.3 Picea glauca | reverse complement strand
AGTTTTTAAATGATAATTGCAAATTTACTAGAATAATATATATATGTAAATAATTATGAATTATAACATGTTATAAATGACCATATATATACAAATCCAAAAATACAATAATTTGTCTTGGCTTTACTTAAAAAATAATAAGAGTAATAAGTGCAAAGCAATTAGTCCATATCTTACTATTCAATTATTTAAAATGATAGAGTATTCAAATATTTAGAATAATAAAGTTTTAAAAGAAAATAAAAAATTTATTTTATAAAGAAGAAAACATATTAAATTATAAAACATAATTTTAATTTAAAAAAATCATTTATTTGAATGAGTTGATTGCTTTTACAGCAATAGCCTCAATGCAGATTTAACCTAAATATGTCTTAAAAAAATCTTTTCATTCAAACAAAAAAACAATTAGCAATAATAAAGATGAGTATATCATTGTTATTTTGTAATTGAGTTAACATATATGTCATTGATTTGAAGACAGAAGTTGTCATTTTAATATTATAAAAGAAGTTGTCATTTTAATATTATAAAATTTAAAAATGCAATTGATCTATGATTCTATATTTGTTTTAGATAAAACAACTTTATATTTCTGGTGGGAAAATCAAGCTGAAAATTGATCTATGATTTTATATTTGTTTTAAATAAAACAACTTATATTTATATTTATGGTGTGAAAATCAAGATGAAAACAAATGTGATAATTAATAATAAATAATCTTTTCATTCAAATAAAAAACCGATTAATAATAATAATACTCACTATATCATTATTATTAAGTAATTGAGTTAACATTTGTTATTAATTTGAACATAGAAATTATCATTTTAATATTAGTTTTTCATTCAAATAAAAAAACTCAACTAGCAATAATAAAGATCAAAATATCATTATTATTTTGTAATTGAGTTTACATTTATTATTGATTTGAACATTGAAGTAGTCATTTCAATGTTATAAACTCTAAATATGGAATTGCTCTATGATTCCAAAGTTATTTTAAAGAAAAATAATTTTTAAAGAAAACAATTTCTGTTTATTAACTAGCAAAATAGAATAATCAAAACCATAGGCGGAGAAATTTATATTAAAAACAATATCTCATTAGATATATTAATCTAGAATTTTTTGAAAAAACATGTAATTGAAGTAATTTGTAGTGGAGAGTTTTTTTAAGAACAAATATTTTTTTATTGTCAAATTGAAATGATTTCAAAATGTCACAATGTATAATCCTCTAGATACTTAGTTATTCCTTAGGCCTTTCTTTTTATTCTTATTTTAGAATCCCATAAAAGGCTGCAAAGGATAGGAAAATAAATAAGATGATTAGGGAAAACGTTTTAAGGAAAAAACATTGCTTGCCTATGTAGCAATATAGTCACTCTCAATGTAGATTTAGTTTATATTACGTGTGAATATGTTAGTGAATAATATCATAAACAAGTTTTCCATTCATATATTAAAAACAACCAACAACAAATATAAATATATCATTATTATTTTGTAATTGAGCTACCATAAGCCATTGAATTGAATGTAAAATGTCATAAACAAGTTTTCCATTCAAATATAAAAACCAACCAACAACAATAAAGATAACTATATCATTATTATTTTTTAATTGAGTCAATATATGCCATTGAATTGAATATAGAAGTTGTTATTTCAATATTATAAACTTTAAACATGAAATTACTGTAGGACTTGGAAGTATTATTTGAAATAACATTGTATATTCAGTTGGTAAATCAGTTTGAAAAGAAATATGCTAATTAACAAGTATATGAAGTGTTCATTAGCGAGGAAAAATAGAATAAAAATTATAAGCTAATCAATCTATTTCAAAACAATAATCAGATTATATATCTTAATTCATTTTTTTTTTTAAAAACATTTGTAACTAAACTCTGACTTTTTGAACCAGTTTGTACGTGAGAATTTTTTTAAAAACTTATAGTTCTAATTATCAAATCAGGATGATTTCTAAACATCGCATTGCATAATCTTCTAGTTGCTTAGTCTTCCGTGGACAATTTTTTTTTTCCTTCTTCCTTTAGAATCCTATAGAAGGATTCAAAAGAGAGGAAAAAAATATGTTGATTAGAAATAACTTTTCCAGAAAGAAAATCAAAATGATTTTGCAAAACCCTTTTTTTTTTATGTCATCAATTATATAAAGTAAATCAACTTACGTTCACAAATGTAAGCATTTCAATTTGTTTTGACATCAACAATAATGCTGTTCATTGTCATTGTAAGGTTCCATTTATAGAAAATCACGTAACGCGAAAGTAGTTTATGACATGTTTTGTTTGTATTGTGCATATGATATTTGCAGAAGTTTTGGAAATAGTTGTTTGTAGGAAAAGTTTAGTTCACATTTACATCTATTTTTTGCACTATATTTGTATATAGTGTTCATATGAATATGATATTTTAATAGTTTTTTTTTTTGGCAACAAGACATGTCATTTATTGAAAAATCTATTGTTATAACAAGCTATTTACATTCATTTCAAAACAGTTTGAATGGAGGAAAAAAAAATATTGGTTGGCTTGATTACTTTAGTAACTTGTAACTTGCAATATATTTGTTATATTTGTTAGGTCATAGAATTTTTGCTAATGTGTGACAAAAATATGGAAAAAAAATTGATATAAATTAGTTATAAAAAAAAATGTTTGAATGATAACCATGTAATTAAAAACTGTCCTAAAAATTTGTTTTTGCAAGAGTTTGTAAATAAGACTTCATAAAGTCATCATTGAGTGGCTCAAGGAAGGTAGGAAAAGTTGTTTGCATATTGAAAAATCCTTTCGATCCATTCCTAACCATGTTTTTGAACAATAGCATGGTTTTTTTTCTTATTTCTATCAGCTCTTGGTCTTCAAAATATGAGTTTTTATAATGTTCATTCAAGTGGACCTAGCAAATATTGGAAAAACATAAATTTTTGTTATCAAAGAAACATGGAAATATAAAATAATATCAAATTGCAAGATGCAATTGAATGAACTGAATAAAAAACACATTCGGATTAAAATATTTACTATGGAAATGCCATGTTTTGTTTCACCATCTTTCATGGACATTTCAAATTGACGATTGTTTTAACGACATCTTCAAACATACGCCATCGGATTAAAATATTTACTATGGAAGTGCCATGTTTTGTTTCACCATCTTTCATGGACATTTCAAATTGACGATTGTTTTAACGACATCTTCAAACATACGCCAACCGAGTAATCATCATTTGATTCCAAATTTCATTAATTGTAGTATTTGGAGTCAATATATGTTCAAGACAAACCAATGATAGTTTTTCAACTATAGATGTTGCAGTCAATGCAATGCAATGTGTAGCATTTCCTCTTTCATATTTACTTTTTTTATGATATCAAAGCTTATTATATGAAGGCTATTACCAAGAAAAGAATGCAACAAAAACATCGATATCATATTTTCACTATTGCTCACAGTTATTGTAATTTTACCATGTGTGTCAAGAAGATCAACATGTACAACTTACACTTTTGGTGGTGAGCTCGAGGTTGTCATGGAAGTAGGACCATATAAAACTAAAGGATCTTCTTCAAAAACATTGGTCAATCGTTTCATGCATACGAGAAATATAGAACATGGGACCAGATCCTGTTTTGTTTTCCTTTGAACACAATGCATTTGTTGCATTATTTTTTCAATATAAAAGTCAGTTTTTAACATAATCCATAAACCAATTTACTATTTATTGTATGAAAAATAAATCTATAAAATAATAAGTGTACCATTTGGTTCGTTCACTATCACTATAGTCATTTGTATGGCCATCTCCTTTGGGAGAATCCATTTTTTCCACTGGAATGAATGTATAAAGAAAATCCTGTGACATAATTTTTTATTTTTATTTTTTGCAGAAAGCACAAAACATTTTACAATATACCTACATTGATAGCAATAAACACGAAGAGATAACATAAAACATATCTATGGTATGCTCAATAATTGTAATTTCTAGAAGCAAATCTCAAATGCCATAAATATTGTATACTAAATACTATAATTAATAATTTTCTAAAAACCAATAAAACTGATTTTAGAAGCTAATAGTTATAGTACAAGAAAAAACTATATTATTGTCTTAAGTAACTTCATTCTAAGTTCTAAATACCGAAATAATATTTGGGTTTCTCAATCTAGCATTAGTGTTCTTTTTACTCCATGGACATGGGAATTATTTTACATGTTTAATTAGAATTTTTTTTTTTTTAAACTTCAAAGTTAGAAGAAAGTGTAGCATATGTAAGGATAAATGCTTTCGGCTATTATTTCCTGCATTGAAATGTTGGTAATTATTACAATTGTTCTAATTATTGATAGGATGTAGGTGTAACATACAGTGACATGCAAGGTTCGTTGTGACCATTGCATATTTTCCTGTGTGCGGTACAGAACATAGAATATTTCTAACAGTTGAGTGTTTCCTATGTTTTATACAACCTTCCTTTTGTATAAAAATACATGAAGATCGAAATTATTTGTAGACAATTGCTACATGAGAGACATTAAAAAAAATGCATGTTGTTAGTTAATGCAATACTTGTGGATTACCAATAGATCTTGGAAGGAATTTGAACATTTGTCATAAAACATGAAAGATATGGCATAATTTCCATATTACATCAAGGGGTAATGTTGGAACCTAATGTAACATCCCGCTTTGGCGTACTGAGCGAACTTACTCTTTGAGGACACTTGCTTGCAAGTGATCTGGATTATTATGCTATTAAAACTTTTGATTTTGATTATGAGGCGTTATGGGATGATGAGATGTTGTTTTTTTGCCTCGACATAGACAGGTGCTATTGAATCAATTTTACTGACTGTGCAATATTTTGGATCTCGAGGATGTAGAGGCATCGATGCAACCCCTTGGACTCTGGATCGAGTCAAGGAGTGTACCATTGGGGTTTGAATGTTTTATTGTGATGTTAGTGCATCTAATTAGATGATATGATATGGATATGTTTTGAAATGATTTGCTGATGATACAAGCTGATGATAGCTTACCGACCAGACTCACATGTGGAGTAAAGGGGTCACGCATGAATACTAGAGATGTTGAGGGAGAGGTGTGGATAGCAGCCCTGCCACAACCTACTAGCACTCCCGCTGTGGCTTGAACTGTAGGTTAATGATTACCTAGTTCAAGAGGACCCACGATGTCATGAGGGAAGACTGTGACAGCCGCTCACGATGATTCTAAGGGGCACGCAATAAGGCGAGGGCAATATTCCTTAGAAGCCCTTAGTCTTCCACAAGTTCACTTGGTGGAGTGTTGACTCCAGGGGTTATTGATGTCTACCAAGTCAGTCAAGAGGCAAGTGGCACCCCTGGAGCATGTAGTGCATCCTTAAGGGCACGTTGCGGAAGGGAATAGATGAGGCGAGTGGCACCCTTGGAGTACCTAGTGCGTCCTGAAGGGCACGTCGCTTTGTTGTTGATAAATGAATGAACCTAGACGGCGTTAGGATGAACATTGTGATAAGAATTTTTAAAAAACATTTTCCCTAATAAAATGTCACCCTTCACAAAAATTAAGGTCTAGTCTAAATTACGGTAGTGGTAAACTTTTGTCTACCTTTAAAAATAAAAATAATATTAATAATCACAATAATTAAAAAAAAATAAACAACTTAAATAATAATTATGATCTTCGTAAAATCTTATAACACGAAGGGAGTAAGAAATTTAAATTATTCATAAAAAATCTGTTGGAATTAATTGTTTTATCTTTTGATAAATTAAAATATACTAATTAAATGATAAAGGGGAAAAATGGTTAAAATTCCACACCTTCCTTTTTGAGTTCTAATTAAAAAGGGGAAAGAGGGAAAATATAAAATTTTAGGAAACTAGGAAAATAGGTAAACATAAAAAGGGAAAAAGGGGAACTTAAGGGAAAAAGCGAAAGGTCAAACTTAGTAAAGCATCTACCATTTAAGAGATTTCCAATTTAAACTGAACTAGCCATTTAATAAAAGGGGAAAGTTATTAAAACATGTAAGAGAATTTGGCGACACCTAGGAGTGATTCTAGGAGTAACTCTAGGTGGGTGAGCGAAATAAGGATAATTATTTAATTGAAGAAATTACCTTATGGAGGAATGCAGGGGATGGCGGACACTTGTACGGAGAAGAATTTTTAGGAATTTATTTTTAAAACTTTAATTAAATGTGATTTGAGGAAAGAAAGGAAGTTTAAAACTCTATATAATGAAGGAAGGAGAAGGATGAAGAGCATATTTTGTTTGCGTAACGTTATGCTAAAAAAAATTCTCTTGACTAACTTAACTTGTGGGAGTTGGGATACCCAGCTCAGTGAGGAGTGGTTTCTCATCCTTGTGAGGCGAGCTGGGAGCTAGTCGAAATCTCTGGATAGTGAGTGTGTGGCCCCTTTGAGTCTCGGGGGGCTAAGGGTGAAAAAGAGTACCCCTAGCATTGGATGGGAGGTACCGGTGAAGTCTCGGCGGTCAGCGAGAGGAAGTTACATAGAGGACGTCGACGTCACTCAGAGAAGGTGTTCAGACAACGATACACTCTCTTATTTTTGTTTAGTAGATGTTGTAGGTGTTATACTTAGATCTGCATGTTGATTAGGTATGTAAATTGATTGTTTAGATTAATGAAGGAACTTTTCCTAGTCTAGCTCTACGACTACTGACTCCCATGGCCTTCATTTTTTCACATGTCTTGACCACCTAGTTGTGTGTGATTGTGACCTTTGTGGCTCTTAACCTTTGTCCCTAGCTCACTAGTTCTTGCTTGAGCAGTCAACCAAGAGCCTGATCTATGGTCAATGCCTTAGCGTTAAAAGACCTATGGATCTCAACGCCCTACTTTTCTGTGCGAGGATGGCGAGCGAAGGAAGTTCCTATCAACCATCTACCCATTCTGATTGTTCTTGATCGGTTGATTGTATTCCTCCCTCTTGCGATTGATTTGTTCATGCTGCGATATTCTACTGCTTTTCCTTTTCACCTTGGAGTCATCGCCCACACTCTTCTTCATCGAACGGTTTTAGTTTAAGGGTTATGGTAGCCTAAATCCCATCTAGGTATTTTAATTGTTGAGAGTTAGATTTCATTTTTACCGAATGACCTGTGGCGACTCGAGTTTTCATTTAGTTTTTACTGCCGATAGAATCCTTGAATTAAGCCTTTTGTGTGATCCTTTTTGTTAGTCTTGTCAATTTAATTCTTGAACCCATCAATTCGCATTCATCCTTGAATTAAGCATTTTTTTTTTTTTGAGTTATCCCTTGAATAATCGCTCTCTTGGAGCTACCCTTGCCATGGTGGTTTACTCGCTTCAGTAATTTGCTCAAGCCCTTCGATAAAGGAGACCCGTTCAAACATTGCATTCTGGAATTTCTGGACAGTTTGCGATTACCTTTGAGGGCAATTTTTTTTTCTCTTTTTGAACCACCATTTATACCAGTGGTTTTATTGAGGAACCTTAGTGCTTGGTTAGGGTCAGGTTGCGTTGCAAGTTGGGTGACCGTGAAACTTTAACGACCTGTTAATGGCCTTCTCTTTACTGACTATGGAGTTTCCTTTTTATTTCAAATTGACTATGCTTCCTTACCTTGACGGCATTGGGAGCTGCGTTCTGTAATCCCTTTTTACTTGTGCATTTTTTTTACTGGGCAAATTATTTTGGGAAAATTTTTCTCCAAGGATTTTTCTTTTTACCTGAGATCTTCATGGTTATACCTGCGTTTTTCTTCCTTGTCAGACTGAGATGGTGACCCTGCGTTTACTAAATTGTTTCTGGAAAATGTTTAAACATTGGGCCTTTACTTTACATCTTTTAATAATTGGATTTTACTTTTACTCTTTAATTTTGGCATTATATTCAAGGGCATAATTGTGTTCAAGACAACGGTCCATTGACTGGTGTTTACCTTTACAACGTTTATTATTTCTTAGAATTTATTTTACCTCTAGTTGCCCTGAGTAGCATTTAAATGATCTGTAGAGAATCTTGATTGATTATCCACGGAAATCATGCTATGCACCGACTAACATTGCAATCTATGTATTGATTGTTTTAACATTATCCTACAGTCCACCCGAAATTCTGAGTAATCCTTCCACCCTTGGCTACTTTTATGTTACATACCAGTTGACATCCACCAGAATTTTCTGAAGGATTTGACACCCTTGGGCTACGATTGTCACGTATATTGGTAATGAATTGCCACATCAAAACTACTATAGAGAAATTTTATCTTGCAGGGTGTGACAGCACGATAGCTCATGTGTGGTAAGTGTTATGTTTAATTTCAATGGATAAAGTTGTTGTTGTCATAAGTTTTACACTTAATTACTCCACTTTTCCTGCATAGAGAGCGTGCCCTATTCTTGACAGCCTGCATTGACCGTCGGGTTATTATACCTCCTGTAACGATGCCCGTGACTTCATATATTGGTGTAGGCATGGTATTGAGATGCTTTATGACAACTCATCTCTAATGTCAAGTATTATTAATGGTGAATTATTGCTGCAGAGTAATTTGTGTTTGTACTTTTTCAATCTCATAAGTTTGTTGCCTAAATTGTTGATGGATCTTGTAACCTGTGCTTGACTTTAGCTTAGACAACAAGCTAATGATTCAATGATTTTGCCTGAGATTTTCCCCTACCTTGAGTCCTTACCTTTACTTTTACCTGGCAGTGAATATTATTAAATTCCTTATTATCTGATGTATTATTTTTAATGCCTTGTTATTTTCTTTACATTAATTTCCCAATTATTTATTATTAAATGCCTTATTATTTGCTTTATTATTTTTAATGCCTTGTTATTTTTCTTTACGTTAAATGCCCAGTTATTTATTATTAAATGCCATGTTATTAAATACCTTGTTATTTGCTTTATGATAAATGGTTTGTTATTTGCTTCATTATTTATTTTAATGGTAGCATTCTAGTTTAAGATGGTTGCTATGGTTATCAAGATTAATGGCTAGTTGGATGGAGATTTGGATTAAAATAGATGTGACCCTGTAGATTGTGTTAATGATTTAATTTGATTGGGGAGTAAAGGTGGGATTGCATATTTTATCTTTGCTAGACTGATTGCATTTAATATCCGTTTGATTGTAAGTTAATCACTAAATTATGAATTAGACAATCTAGTTAGATTATAATTAATGATTCATTGTATTTTTAATTATTAGACAAGTCAAAGTTCAGACTTGCTTATTGATGTCTATCTAACGTTGATTTAGAGGGTAGCTTGATGACATTTTGTAATTTAAAATTTCACAAATGGATCGGTTTTAAGACTAACTTAGATTGTACCTTATTATCATATTTCATTTTAGACATGCTAAGTTGGGCTCATAATAGATGATTAAAATAGACTCTAATTATTGACTAGATTGACTTGACGATTGATCAGGGTATTAGCGAAGTTTTGTTTAGCTTGCACTTCCCGTTGAGGGTGTTGTGGTTCCTTTTAATTAATGTTTGTACTTGGTTGTAACCATTTAATGTGCTTGGTTGCTCACTGTAAGGGTTCTAGTTACTTGCGTAATTAATTTTGGGTTGTTAAAATGATTGTTCTTAGCTTATTAGGCTTGGTCTGCTTGTGTCAGGAGGGATGTAGACACCTCCTTGTTCCCCAAAACAAACACCATCCTTGAGACCTTAAATGGTCAAAATTGATGGGACCCTGGGATTGAGCATTGCGTATGTGTCCTGGAGGTCATAACCATTGTAGGGTAGGATGGGCAGGCGGTCATTCTTATTCTTCGTTGGTTGAATGTCATAGATTGCTTCCAGGTGCTTGATGTTCTTTTATGTTAGGCCGTTATGTTGTTGTTGGATGAGTTGCATGTGTTGTCTTCGTCATCATGTTGTGATGTTGAGTATAATGTCATCATTATATTCCTACACACACAAAAAAAAATAAAAAAATTCACTTGTTATGTGAGGTTTTTTGTCTTGACGAAATGGGAGGTTTTTACATGTGGTATCAAAGCAAGGTTCAAATCATGACTTGGGATCGTTAAGGGTTTCATTGACATTTGATTATAATGTCGCTAATTGAGTTGACTTGTGTGCATGCAGGTAATCATGGTTATGGGATGCCGCAGAGGCAGACGACGGGGTGCTAGGGGAGGAGATGCGATGCCTCTAGTAGCATCCACGCCTGAGGGGTCTAACCTCCAGGGAGACGAGTAGGTTCTCGGATAGGAGCAGATAGTAGTTGGCGATGTAGTAGGAATGATGAGATCTTTTCAGTGAATGTTTGAGGAACTGATCAGTCGTTTGGACAGAGATGAGGCCAGGGCACCGTCACCCGCTGAGATTCCATCGCGGACTCCGGCCGGTATTGGTAGCATTCACCATGAACTCGAGAAGGTCAAATTTCCCGAGTTCTTTGGTGCCTCGGATGGTGTAGCTGTTGAGGCATGGTTGGAGAATATGGCGATGTGCTTCACACTTCACAATTATACCTCCAACATGAAGGTTTGCATGGCGGTCTTTCAACTGAAGGGGAGCGCTCTTCTATCGTGGAAGACGCTCCTACCGCAGTTGAATGTGTTTGTTGAAGACATGTCATGGGAAATGTTAGAGGAACAGTTCTAAGAGAGGTACCTTTCATAGGAATTCACTGAGCGTCAGCTCAATGAGTTCAACGCCTTACGATAGGGAGGTCATACGGTGCTCGAGTACGAGGCCCATTTTATGGAGCTGCTCGGGTATGCTCTACACCTTAACACTGAGAAACTTAAGGTCAATAGGTTTGTGTTCGGCCTTATCGACAACATACATGAAAAGGTTAGGATTACGATGCCTCAAACCTTGCATCATGCCATCCAGAAGGTCCTCATAGTAGAGGAGGAGGTTATCAGCGGGGGTCAGACCAGGATTCCAGTGAGATTAGTAGGACAAGTGTCATCTGGAGCACAGCAACATCAGACACCAGCCAGACATACACCGGGATATCGTGGCTTCTAAAGGGGACCCACTTTCACTACACCTCGACGAATGACGCCTCAGCAGCAGAAACCTTATCGAGGACCACAACATCAGCAGCAGCGTCGACCGCAACAGCAATAGTTTAGGCCTGTTTAGTAGAATAGACCAGGATTCCAGGTCGGTGGGCCATCATATTCTACTTCGGGTACCAGGACTACTGGGCCGAAGAAGGGGTGTTAGACATGTGGGGAGCCACACTACCAATGTGACTGTCCTGTGGAGAGGACTAGAGTGTTCAGATAAGTTGGACCCACTACTGTGGGAGATATGGGCAAGGCCCATTGGATTCATGCAGCGGTGAATAATCGTTGGGCAGAGAATCAGTCAACTGTGCTCAAGACGACAGGTACCATCGCTGACCAGATGCTTAGTATTTTGATAGATCTTGATGCTATCGAGAGTTTCATTTTTGGTGCAGTGCTAAAAAGGATTAAGGTAAAGGCAGTCGAGCATGATGATTTTAGCTTTGTAGAGATGGCCTCAAGAGCCAAATACAAGGTTAGAGGAAAGGTTATGGGCTGTGTCCTTAACCTAGGAGAGTTTGTCACAAGGGATAATCTGTATGTCACGATCCTAGGATCTTATGATGTCATGATTGGTATGGACTAGTTGGAATCGCATGATGCGATACTCAACTGTAAGACAAAATGACTGAGCTTGGTCGATGACGAGGGATAGAGACATCTGATTGTAGGCCAGAACTAGGGAGTTTCCTTGAGGTGAATCTCTTCCTTACAACTTTAGAAGAGCATGTGCAAGGGGTGCAATCTTTATGCGATCCTTACGTTAAACGAGAAGGGAGTAGTGGAAGGTCTAGAACACCTTCTAGTGGTGAGAGAGCTTATGGAAGTATTTTCAGAGGAGTTACCTAGGATGCCACCGGAGAGGGAATTGGAGTTTACCATAGACCTAAAACTAGAGACTGAACCGATAGCAAGAACGCCTTATTGTATGTCAACTCCACAGTTACAAGAGTTGAAAATGCAACTGAAGGAGTTATTAGACCTAGGAATGATACGTCCTAGTGTGTCACCCTAGGGTGCACTTGTTATTTCCATACGAAATAAGGATGGGTCATGGAGGCTCTGCATTGACTACCATCAATTGAACAAGGCCACGATCAAGAATCAGTATCCATTGCCAAGAATTGATGATCTGTTCGATCAAATGAAGGGTGAAAAATGTTCTCAAAGATTGACTTGCGATCAGGATACCACCAATTATGGATTAAGTAATATGAATTCCCTAATACCGCCTTTAAGACGAGGTTTGGACATTATGAGTTTACTGTTTTACTGTTTGGACTGACAAATACCCTAGGGGTATTTATGAGTTTGATGAATGGGGTGTTTCGCGAGTACTTGGACAAGTTTGTCCAAGTATTCATTGATGATATTTTGATTTACTCTCGGATGATGGAAGAACATGAAAATCACTTGCGCTTGGTACTACGATGTCTACAAGAGAACAAATTGTATGCGAAGTTGTCCAAATGCTCATTTTATCAATCGAGGATTCACTACTTAGGGCATGTCATCTCCAACGAAGGCATCGCCATGGATCCAGCCAAGGTCAAGGATATTATGGAATGGCTAGTGTCGATGAATGTCCCAGAAGTGTATAGATTCATGGGTTTAGCAAGATACTATTGATAGTTTGTCAAGGGATTTTCGAACATAGAAAATTCGATCAGGGAATTGCAGAAGAAAAACAAGAAGTTTGTTTGGATCGAGAGATGCGCGAAAGAATTTCGGAGGCTCAAGGAGTTGTTGACAACAACACCGATACTAAAGGTCCCTGACATGGATACAGACTTCTTGGTATGAACTGATGCATCCAAGGAAGGCTTAGGCGGGGTCTTGATGCAAGACGGACGATTGATCGCTTACATTTCGAGAAAACTGAGAAGGCATGAGAAGAACTACATAATGCATGATTTGGAGTTCTTAGTCATCGTATATGCCTTGAAGTTTTGGAGACACTACCTTGTTGGATGAAAATTTGAACTAAAGACTGACCACTTTGTACTACAACACATCTTTACGCAAGGAGACTTGAATTCGCGACAACGACATTGGTTGGAATTGCTTAGCGAGTACGATTTTGAGATTACTTACATAAAAGGAACTGTGAACCAAGTGGCGGATGCATTGAGTCAGAGACCATGCATATTTTTGATGTTGCTACTTTGGACAAATCTGCATGAAAATATTCTAACTTTATAGTGTGATGATGACTGGTACAAAGAGGTCGAGGGTTTTATCAGACAAAGCACAATGATGGTACCACAATTTAAAGGATTTTCATTTGATAGCGATGGATTATTGAGGTTTAAAAATTTGATCTATGTACCACCGAATGACGAGTTGAGGATGTTGATCCTAAGTGAGGCTCATATAGCAGTTTACATGGCTCACCTTGGAGTCACGAAGATGAGGGAAGACCTTAAACCCTTATTCTTCTAGAAGGGAATGAAGGCAGACATAGTCAACTATGTGGCCAGATGTCTAGAATGTTAGCAGGTAAAAGCTGAACATAGACACCCAACAAGATTACTACAACCACATGCTATTCCAAAATCAAAATGGGAGGTTATTATGATGGATTTTATTGTTGTATTTCCACTGATGGAAACGAGACATGACTCGATTTTTGTAGTAGTAGACACTCTGACGAAGAGTGCTCACTTTATTCCTGTGCATACAATGTATCAGGAACTTGACATAGCTAGAGTTTTCATCAGTGAGATTGTGAGGCTGCATGGCATGCCTAAGAGGATTATATCCAATCAAGGATCGGTGTTTATTGGACGATTTTGGATGATTTTCCAAGAGGCCTTGGGAACCCAACTTAACTTTAGTATGGCGTATCACCCGGAGACTGATGGGCAGACCAAACGAATGAACCAGACCTTGGAGGACATGTTTCACATGTATGTGACAGACCAACAAAAGGATTGGGAAGAATTCTTTCTACTAGTGGAGTTCGCTTACAACAACAGTTACCAGAGCACCATTAAGATGGCGCCTTTTGAGTTTCTTTACGGGCGATCGTGTCGGACGCCAGTAAGTTGGGATCGAGTTAAGGATAGGGTCCTGGTGGGACCAGAAGTGATCCAAGAAATTGAAGAGAAAATGAAAAAAATAAGACGAATGATTAAAGAAGTGCATGATTGACATATGAGTTATGTCGATGCGCACCGTGTCGACCGTAGTTACGAGGTCGGTGATCGAGACTTCTTGCGGGTTAAAAAACAAAAGAGTTTGATCAAGTTTGGGAAGGGAGATAAACTCTCTCATAGGTTCATGGGACCTTTCGAGATTGTAGAGAGAAAGGGGCCTATGGCGTATCGACTAGCCTTGCCTGATTCTTTGAGGCGTATGCACAATGTTTTTCATGTATCTGTTTTGAGAAATTATATTAGTGATCCTACACATGTTATCAACATGAGTTCCTTNACTGCTTTTCCTTTTCACCTTGGAGTCATCGCCCACACTCTTCTTCATCGAACGGTTTTAGTTTAAGGGTTATGGTAGCCTAAATCCCATCTAGGTATTTTAATTGTTGAGAGTTCGATTTCATTTTTACCGAATGACCTGTGGCGACTCGATTTTTCATTTGGTTTTTACTGTCGATAGAATCTTTGAATTAAGCCTTTTGTGCGATCCTTTTTGTTAGTCCTGTCAATTTAATTCTTGAACCCATCAATTCGCGTTCATCCTTGAATTAAGAAATTTTTTATTTTTTTTGAGTTATCCCTTGAATAATCGCTCTCTTGGAGCTACCCTTGCCATGGTTGTTTACTCGCTTCAGTAATTTGCTCAAGCCCTTCGATAAAGGAGACCCGTTCAAACATTGCATTCTGGAATTTCTGGACAGTGTGCGATTACCTTTGAGGGCAATTTTTTTTTCTCTTTTTGAACCACCATTTATACCAGTGGTTTTATTGAGGAACCTTAGTGCTTGGTTAGGGTCAGGCTGCATTGCAAGTTGGGTGACCGTGAAACTTTAACGACCTGTTAATGGTGTTCTCTTTACTGACTATGGAGTTTCCTTTTTATTTCAAATTGACTATGCTTCCTTACCTTGACGACATTGGGAGTTGCATTCTGTAATCCCTTTTTACTTGTGCATTTTTTTTACTGGGCAAATTATTTTGGGAAAATTTTTCTCCAAGGATTTTTCTTTTTACCTGAGATCTTCATGGTTATACTTGCGTTTTTCTTCCTTGTTAGACTGAGATGGTGACCCTGCGTTTACTAAATTGTTTCTGGAAAATGTTTAAACATTGGGCCTTTACTTTACATCTTTTAATAATTGGATTTTACTTTTACTCTTTAATTTTGGCATTATATTCAAGGGCATAATTGTGTTCAAGACAACGGTCCATTGACTGGTGTTTACCTTTACAACGTTTATTATTTCTTAGAATTTATTTTACCTCTAGTTGCCCTGAGTAGCATTTAAATGATCTGTAGAGAATCTTGATTGATTATCCACGGAAATCATGCTATGCACCGACTAACATTGCAATCTATGTATTGATTGTTTTAACATTATCCTACAGTCCACCCGAAATTCTGAGTAATCCTTCCACCCTTGGCTACTTTTATGTTACATACCAGTTGACATCCACCAGAATTTTCTGAAGGATTTGACACCCTTGGGCTACGATTGTCACGTATATTGGTAATGAATTGCCACATCAAAACTACTATAGAGAAATTTTATCTTGCAGGGTGTGACAGCACGATAGCTCATGTGTGGTAAGTGTTATGTTTAATTTCAATGGATAAAGTTGTTGTTGTCATAAGTTTTACACTTAATTACTCCACTTTTCCTGCATAGAGAGCGTGCCCTATTCTTGACAGCCTGCATTGACCGTCGGGTTATTATACCTCCTGTAACGATGCCCGTGACTTCATATATTGGTGTAGGCATGGTATTGAGATGCTTTATGACAACTCATCTCTAATGTCAAGTATTATTAATGGTGAATTATTGCTGCAGAGTAATTTGTGTTTGTACTTTTTCAATCTCATAAGTTTGTTGCCTAAATTGTTGATGGATCTTGTAACCTGTGCTTGACTTTAGCTTAGACAACAAGCTAATGATTCAATGATTTTGCCTGAGATTTTCCCCTACCTTGAGTCCTTACCTTTACTTTTACCTGGCAGTGAATATTATTAAATTCCTTATTATCTGATGTATTATTTTTAATGCCTTGTTATTTTCTTTACATTAATTTCCCAATTATTTATTATTAAATGCCTTATTATTTGCTTTATTATTTTTAATGCCTTGTTATTTTTCTTTACGTTAAATGCCCAGTTATTTATTATTAAATGCCATGTTATTAAATACCTTGTTATTTGCTTTATGATAAATGGTTTGTTATTTGCTTCATTATTTATTTTAATGGTAGCATTCTAGTTTAAGATGGTTGCTATGGTTATCAAGATTAATGGCTAGTTGGATGGAGATTTGGATTAAAATAGATGTGACCCTGTAGATTGTGTTAATGATTTAATTTGATTGGGGAGTAAAGGTGGGATTGCATATTTTATCTTTGCTAGACTGATTGCATTTAATATCCGTTTGATTGTAAGTTAATCACTAAATTATGAATTAGACAATCTAGTTAGATTATAATTAATGATTCATTGTATTTTTAATTATTAGACAAGTCAAAGTTCAGACTTGCTTATTGATGTCTATCTAACGTTGATTTAGAGGGTAGCTTGATGACATTTTGTAATTTAAAATTTCACAAATGGATCGGTTTTAAGACTAACTTAGATTGTACCTTATTATCATATTTCATTTTAGACATGCTAAGTTGGGCTCATAATAGATGATTAAAATAGACTCTAATTATTGACTAGATTGACTTGACGATTGATCAGGGTATTAGCGAAGTTTTGTTTAGCTTGCACTTCCCGTTGAGGGTGTTGTGGTTCCTTTTAATTAATGTTTGTACTTGGTTGTAACCATTTAATGTGCTTGGTTGCTCACTGTAAGGGTTCTAGTTACTTGCGTAATTAATTTTGGGTTGTTAAAATGATTGTTCTTAGCTTATTAGGCTTGGTCTGCTTGTGTCAGGAGGGATGTAGACACCTCCTTGTTCCCCAAAACAAACACCATCCTTGAGACCTTAAATGGTCAAAATTGATGGGACCCTGGGATTGAGCATTGCGTATGTGTCCTGGAGGTCATAACCATTGTAGGGTAGGATGGGCAGGCGGTCATTCTTATTCTTCGTTGGTTGAATGTCATAGATTGCTTCCAGGTGCTTGATGTTCTTTTATGTTAGGCCGTTATGTTGTTGTTGGATGAGTTGCATGTGTTGTCTTCGTCATCATGTTGTGATGTTGAGTATAATGTCATCATTATATTCCTACACACACAAAAAAAAATAAAAAAATTCACTTGTTATGTGAGGTTTTTTGTCTTGACGAAATGGGAGGTTTTTACATGTGGTATCAAAGCAAGGTTCAAATCATGACTTGGGATCGTTAAGGGTTTCATTGACATTTGATTATAATGTCGCTAATTGAGTTGACTTGTGTGCATGCAGGTAATCATGGTTATGGGATGCCGCAGAGGCAGACGACGGGGTGCTAGGGGAGGAGATGCGATGCCTCTAGTAGCATCCACGCCTGAGGGGTCTAACCTCCAGGGAGACGAGTAGGTTCTCGGATAGGAGCAGATAGTAGTTGGCGATGTAGTAGGAATGATGAGATCTTTTCAGTGAATGTTTGAGGAACTGATCAGTCGTTTGGACAGAGATGAGGCCAGGGCACCGTCACCCGCTGAGATTCCATCGCGGACTCCGGCCGGTATTGGTAGCATTCACCATGAACTCGAGAAGGTCAAATTTCCCGAGTTCTTTGGTGCCTCGGATGGTGTAGCTGTTGAGGCATGGTTGGAGAATATGGCGATGTGCTTCACACTTCACAATTATACCTCCAACATGAAGGTTTGCATGGCGGTCTTTCAACTGAAGGGGAGCGCTCTTCTATCGTGGAAGACGCTCCTACCGCAGTTGAATGTGTTTGTTGAAGACATGTCATGGGAAATGTTAGAGGAACAGTTCTAAGAGAGGTACCTTTCATAGGAATTCACTGAGCGTCAGCTCAATGAGTTCAACGCCTTACGATAGGGAGGTCATACGGTGCTCGAGTACGAGGCCCATTTTATGGAGCTGCTCGGGTATGCTCTACACCTTAACACTGAGAAACTTAAGGTCAATAGGTTTGTGTTCGGCCTTATCGACAACATACATGAAAAGGTTAGGATTACGATGCCTCAAACCTTGCATCATGCCATCCAGAAGGTCCTCATAGTAGAGGAGGAGGTTATCAGCGGGGGTCAGACCAGGATTCCAGTGAGATTAGTAGGACAAGTGTCATCTGGAGCACAGCAACATCAGACACCAGCCAGACATACACCGGGATATCGTGGCTTCTAAAGGGGACCCACTTTCACTACACCTCGACGAATGACGCCTCAGCAGCAGAAACCTTATCGAGGACCACAACATCAGCAGCAGCGTCGACCGCAACAGCAATAGTTTAGGCCTGTTTAGTAGAATAGACCAGGATTCCAGGTCGGTGGGCCATCATATTCTACTTCGGGTACCAGGACTACTGGGCCGAAGAAGGGGTGTTAGACATGTGGGGAGCCACACTACCAATGTGACTGTCCTGTGGAGAGGACTAGAGTGTTCAGATAAGTTGGACCCACTACTGTGGGAGATATGGGCAAGGCCCATTGGATTCATGCAGCGGTGAATAATCGTTGGGCAGAGAATCAGTCAACTGTGCTCAAGACGACAGGTACCATCGCTGACCAGATGCTTAGTATTTTGATAGATCTTGATGCTATCGAGAGTTTCATTTTTGGTGCAGTGCTAAAAAGGATTAAGGTAAAGGCAGTCGAGCATGATGATTTTAGCTTTGTAGAGATGGCCTCAAGAGCCAAATACAAGGTTAGAGGAAAGGTTATGGGCTGTGTCCTTAACCTAGGAGAGTTTGTCACAAGGGATAATCTGTATGTCACGATCCTAGGATCTTATGATGTCATGATTGGTATGGACTAGTTGGAATCGCATGATGCGATACTCAACTGTAAGACAAAATGACTGAGCTTGGTCGATGACGAGGGATAGAGACATCTGATTGTAGGCCAGAACTAGGGAGTTTCCTTGAGGTGAATCTCTTCCTTACAACTTTAGAAGAGCATGTGCAAGGGGTGCAATCTTTATGCGATCCTTACGTTAAACGAGAAGGGAGTAGTGGAAGGTCTAGAACACCTTCTAGTGGTGAGAGAGCTTATGGAAGTATTTTCAGAGGAGTTACCTAGGATGCCACCGGAGAGGGAATTGGAGTTTACCATAGACCTAAAACTAGAGACTGAACCGATAGCAAGAACGCCTTATTGTATGTCAACTCCACAGTTACAAGAGTTGAAAATGCAACTGAAGGAGTTATTAGACCTAGGAATGATACGTCCTAGTGTGTCACCCTAGGGTGCACTTGTTATTTCCATACGAAATAAGGATGGGTCATGGAGGCTCTGCATTGACTACCATCAATTGAACAAGGCCACGATCAAGAATCAGTATCCATTGCCAAGAATTGATGATCTGTTCGATCAAATGAAGGGTGAAAAATGTTCTCAAAGATTGACTTGCGATCAGGATACCACCAATTATGGATTAAGTAATATGAATTCCCTAATACCGCCTTTAAGACGAGGTTTGGACATTATGAGTTTACTGTTTTACTGTTTGGACTGACAAATACCCTAGGGGTATTTATGAGTTTGATGAATGGGGTGTTTCGCGAGTACTTGGACAAGTTTGTCCAAGTATTCATTGATGATATTTTGATTTACTCTCGGATGATGGAAGAACATGAAAATCACTTGCGCTTGGTACTACGATGTCTACAAGAGAACAAATTGTATGCGAAGTTGTCCAAATGCTCATTTTATCAATCGAGGATTCACTACTTAGGGCATGTCATCTCCAACGAAGGCATCGCCATGGATCCAGCCAAGGTCAAGGATATTATGGAATGGCTAGTGTCGATGAATGTCCCAGAAGTGTATAGATTCATGGGTTTAGCAAGATACTATTGATAGTTTGTCAAGGGATTTTCGAACATAGAAAATTCGATCAGGGAATTGCAGAAGAAAAACAAGAAGTTTGTTTGGATCGAGAGATGCGCGAAAGAATTTCGGAGGCTCAAGGAGTTGTTGACAACAACACCGATACTAAAGGTCCCTGACATGGATACAGACTTCTTGGTATGAACTGATGCATCCAAGGAAGGCTTAGGCGGGGTCTTGATGCAAGACGGACGATTGATCGCTTACATTTCGAGAAAACTGAGAAGGCATGAGAAGAACTACATAATGCATGATTTGGAGTTCTTAGTCATCGTATATGCCTTGAAGTTTTGGAGACACTACCTTGTTGGATGAAAATTTGAACTAAAGACTGACCACTTTGTACTACAACACATCTTTACGCAAGGAGACTTGAATTCGCGACAACGACATTGGTTGGAATTGCTTAGCGAGTACGATTTTGAGATTACTTACATAAAAGGAACTGTGAACCAAGTGGCGGATGCATTGAGTCAGAGACCATGCATATTTTTGATGTTGCTACTTTGGACAAATCTGCATGAAAATATTCTAACTTTATAGTGTGATGATGACTGGTACAAAGAGGTCGAGGGTTTTATCAGACAAAGCACAATGATGGTACCACAATTTAAAGGATTTTCATTTGATAGCGATGGATTATTGAGGTTTAAAAATTTGATCTATGTACCACCGAATGACGAGTTGAGGATGTTGATCCTAAGTGAGGCTCATATAGCAGTTTACATGGCTCACCTTGGAGTCACGAAGATGAGGGAAGACCTTAAACCCTTATTCTTCTAGAAGGGAATGAAGGCAGACATAGTCAACTATGTGGCCAGATGTCTAGAATGTTAGCAGGTAAAAGCTGAACATAGACACCCAACAAGATTACTACAACCACATGCTATTCCAAAATCAAAATGGGAGGTTATTATGATGGATTTTATTGTTGTATTTCCACTGATGGAAACGAGACATGACTCGATTTTTGTAGTAGTAGACACTCTGACGAAGAGTGCTCACTTTATTCCTGTGCATACAATGTATCAGGAACTTGACATAGCTAGAGTTTTCATCAGTGAGATTGTGAGGCTGCATGGCATGCCTAAGAGGATTATATCCAATCAAGGATCGGTGTTTATTGGACGATTTTGGATGATTTTCCAAGAGGCCTTGGGAACCCAACTTAACTTTAGTATGGCGTATCACCCGGAGACTGATGGGCAGACCAAACGAATGAACCAGACCTTGGAGGACATGTTTCACATGTATGTGACAGACCAACAAAAGGATTGGGAAGAATTCTTTCTACTAGTGGAGTTCGCTTACAACAACAGTTACCAGAGCACCATTAAGATGGCGCCTTTTGAGTTTCTTTACGGGCGATCGTGTCGGACGCCAGTAAGTTGGGATCGAGTTAAGGATAGGGTCCTGGTGGGACCAGAAGTGATCCAAGAAATTGAAGAGAAAATGAAAAAAATAAGACGAATGATTAAAGAAGTGCATGATTGACATATGAGTTATGTCGATGCGCACCGTGTCGACCGTAGTTACGAGGTCGGTGATCGAGACTTCTTGCGGGTTAAAAAACAAAAGAGTTTGATCAAGTTTGGGAAGGGAGATAAACTCTCTCATAGGTTCATGGGACCTTTCGAGATTGTAGAGAGAAAGGGGCCTATGGCGTATCGACTAGCCTTGCCTGATTCTTTGAGGCGTATGCACAATGTTTTTCATGTATCTGTTTTGAGAAATTATATTAGTGATCCTACACATGTTATCAACATGAGTTCCTTCCAGGTATCAGACGAGGAGGCACTCACAGGTGAGCCTATCCACATCATAGATCATCGCGTTCGATAGCTACAATGTCAAACGATAGAGCAGGTCAAGGTCCATTGGGACAATTATAGTCCGCACTTGGGGACTTGGGAGGACACATATGATATGCACCAACAGTTTCCATTTTTGTTTGATAGATAGACATATGATACTATGATACACTTTATTTCAGCATATATACTGTGAAACTTTGGGACGAAGTTTAGACCAAGAGGGGGTGTATGTAACATCTTGCTTTGTTGCACTAAGCGAACTTATTCTTTGAGGACACTTGCTCGCAAGTGATCCAGATTATTATGCTATTAAAACTTTTGATTTTGATTATGAGGCATTATGGGATGATGACATGTTGTTTTTTCGCCTCAACATAAACAAGTGCTATTGACTCGGTTTTACTGAGTGTGCATGATTTTGGATCTCGAGGATGAAGGGGCATCGATGTAACCCCTTGGACTCTGGATTTTAGTCAAGGTGTGTACCATTAGGGTTTGATTCTTTTACTGTGATGTTAGTGCATCTCATTAGATGATATGATATGGATATGTTCTAACATGATTTGTTGATGATGCAAGTTGATGATAGCTTGCCGACCAGACTCACATGTGCAGTAAAGGGGTCATGAACGACTACCAGACATGTTGAGGGAGAGGTGTGGACAACATCCTTACCACAACCTACTAGAACTCCCTCCATGGATCGAACTGTAGGTTAACGATTACCTAGTTTGAGAGGACCCACGATGCCGTGAGGGCAGACTCTGACAGTCAATCACGATGATTCTAAGGGGTGCACAATAAGGTGGGGGCATTATTCCTTAGAAGACCTTAGTCTCCCACAAGTTTACCTCGCAGAGTGTTGACTCTAGAGGTTGTTGACGTCTGCCAAGTCAATCAAGAGGCGAGTGGTGCCCTTGAAGCACGTAGTGCATCCTGAAGGGCACATCGCGCAAGGGAACAGATGAGGTGAGTGGCACCCTTGGAGCACCTAGTGCATCCTGAAGGGAACGTTGTGTTTTTGTTGATAAATGAATGAACCTAGATGGCCTTAGGATGAACATTGTGATAAGAATTTAAAAAAAACATTTTCCTGAATAAAATGTTGCCCTTCACGAAAATTAAGGTCTAGTCTAAATTACGCTAGTGGTAAAATTTTGTCTACCTTTAAAAAAAAAAAAAATAATAATAACAATAATTAAAAC
>JZKD02S1880085.1:34627-54687 GCA_000966675.3 Picea glauca | reverse complement strand
CATTCTGCCAATTGCTGAAGCAGTTGAGCATTTTCTTGTTGCAATTTCTCAATAGCTGGGGTTTGATCAGATGGCTCAAAAGAGGAAGGCTTGGGCTCTTTGATAGATGAAGAAGATATATCAACTTTAGGAGACGATGTAGGCATCTAGGAGGAAAGAGTAATAGTGTTTTTGTGAGGAAGACTTGGTGTGATAGGTTCAGATTTGATCTCTTTATTAGGCTTAGACTTCTTTGTAGGTTTGATAAATTTAATTTGATCATAAAATGAATTTTAAAAAATACACCACTTAATTTTAAAAATGAATTGTATAGGTGAAACCTATCCAATAGTAAGTAGACATTCGCCCACATCACTCAAATTGGAATATTTTTGGCAGACATGGTAATCATGAGTATGGATAGGATGAGCATGGATAGGATTGTAACATCCATTTTTAGTTTTCTTTGTTATCTATTTGCAACTGTTATAGGGATCATTTGAGTGTAAGAAATCTTCCCTTGCAAAACATAGATTATGAAAAACTGTAAAGTATAATGCACATCAGGCTTATTAATTATACACATAAAATTATGTCAGCAGTATAAAGTTTAGCATTTTAATAAAAACAACTACTAATATAATAGACCAGATTATCATAAAAGCAATATAACAGAATTTTTACATAGATTCTACTTCCTCTTCTCATGGATTATAATATAGATGGGAAGTGTTTATCATTTTTCAGCTCAGGAAACCCCTCCCCCACTCCTATGTATTGTGACACCTCACAATAAAAATATAGGAAACCAGTCAATTCTCCCAATAGCCTAAGATTTACATCTTGCCAAGTGTAGAGATAAATTTCACACATTATTCTGACGAGACGGTTAAAGTATGGCCCCACCTATAGGACAAAACATCCTACATATAGTTAAGAAGAGGTAGGTGAGAGAGTCTTAGGATAGTCTTAAAGCTAGTTCCCAATGGAAGATTTATGGAGTTAATTGACCTTTTCTTAACCATGCATACTTATTTTCATCTTTGTCTACAAGTAACTTCGTACATTAGGACAAGTTTAAATATTTAGGAATTTTATTTAGTGGTTGTCATATCATCACCCTCGATAGGTAGAATGCCCTACTACCAACAAGCCTATTCAGTACTCTGACAGGTTTACCTAGTCTTACCACAGGCCGGTACCTGCTGCCGGTAGACATGTTTAGTATCTCGACGGGTTATCCTCTTACACCCTTTTACAGGAGAGACTGGTCCATCATATTTTAAGATTTTTATATAAAGATTGTTTTTTGGCAAGAAGATGGGGAGACAGCTCTGCAAATTTTATTTAAGACTGGGATGGTATTTATGTTAGAGGATGACACTTCTTTATGTATTCCTAATAGATTTTCCTGATGTAAGGGGTACTTAAGAGGATGTATCCTATCTAAAGATATGGTATAATCAAACATTTTTAGTGTGTAGTGGATGGTACCATTGGAAAAGAACAGAAAGGTATCTCCAGGCTCGACTCACTTTCTTCTTTTTTAAGTTATAGTGATGTTTCCATGGCTAACCGCTAATCATACCTTCTTTCTACTCTTTCATAAATATACTTTACTCGCCTACTCAGGGTTCTTGGGAAAAGTGGATGAGTAAACTCTAGGTTTGATAGAAAAGGTGTCACTTCCTTATATCCTCTAGTGGTGGAGGTTAATAGCAACTGTCATTAAAGATTCCTTGAGAAAAAGGAAGATAGAAATCTTGCAAAAATATGGCTAATTCACAGGAAGCAATAAAAATTCATTATTCAATTAATGCTTAACAAGACAACAAGGTTCGAATACAAAAATATATTTTTCAAAGGAAAATACTTCCCTTTTTGTCTCCTTGGAATTGTCCACTTGTTGTTAGATGAATACCTACAAAAAATTTCTAAAATTGTTTGTCAAAAACCACACTCTAAATATAAAAAATTGATGAGATCAATTCACAGGAACATGTATGTTGGTAGTAGGCCTAAGTGGGAAAGAAAGCGTGCACAAAGAAGAATGACAGCTGGAAGAGAAAGAGTGGGAAATAAAGTGTGTAAGAGGAAAGCAACAACTAGTAAGAAGCACAACATGCTAACATGCAAGAAGGATGTGACAACTGGAAGGAAGGAAAGCACGCATGTAGAGAAGGAAGACCTAACGAAAGTAGGGTTAGGGTTTTTGCAAGGTTTTTTGTAAATGGTTGAAGAGCCTAATAGATACATATACAGATACGCAGGTATCATAGAGAGGTTCGGCTCACTACTTTTGTAAAGGTTGATATGGTATGTAATGTTTTTGATTAGATGAACTACTTTTGAAAAGCGTTTGAACTAGAGCGGAGGAGAGAAGGTAGATCTCGAGGATTAGATCGCAGGCTAAGGATCCTGGTGCGATCTAGTTCACCTTATATAGATCTTACCCATTTGAGGAGAGTTGTAAGCATGTGGCATGAGAATTGCAGAACTACCATAATAAGAGAGCCAAGAGCCAAATCTTTGTGGACGTATCCCAAGAGGGGATGAACCAAGGTGTTGTCCCTCGACCAAATTTTGAGGAATACTTGGTCATAGTTGACCATTTGGTACTTTGATTGCCTATCAAAGACGAAGTGCATAGCAAAGCGGAGATCATGGGATATCGCCACCTTTTGTGGAACCTTTTTGGGTTTTTTTGGGAATATTGTAACGGGAAAGGGATGGCGGCCCTTGTTTAGGCCTTTTTCTATGCATAAATAGAGATCTAGGCCATGTAAGAAAGGAGGCCCTGTCTAGTCGATGACTTAGTGCATAAGTTGGATCTATGTGATCAGAATTTTGTGTGACTGTAAGAGCTTTGTGTGTGTTGTAATAAGTGTTGAGTGCCAGAGTGTGAGAAGGCTTAGTGCTTGGATCTACCCGGGGAAAGAGGATCTAGAAAGCTGCGCAGATCTCTTTTCCTATGCAGGGTAGGATCTTGGAGGCTTAGTGTTGTAACTGCTTGACCAAGATAATATAAAGAAGACTTTGTGGGTGTAGCCCCAGGGTGGGGGTGAACCACAGTAACACTGTGTATTGTGTTGATGTGTTTGTCTCTCTCTTGCTAAGTTCTTTGATATGTTTAGATAGATCTATTGATGCTTTGTGCTTATGAGATATGAATGCATGCTAGATATGATGCATAAGATGCTAAGTGCTTAATATATTGAGTATAACCTATTTATCATTGCTAAGTGCTAGATCTGAGTAATTACTACGGTGATTTGTGCTTTCTGTGAAGTGTATTAATGAATGTATGTTAGGAAATAACTAATGTTAAGTGCGTTGTAAGCAATATAATCATAGATCTATGTCCCAGATAAGGTTGCAGACAACTGAGTCCTGCAAACACCCCTGCCTCTACCTCGAGTGAGACTTCATCTTCTTCACAGGTGTTGTTGAAAGGGCCGGTAGTTAGGGCTTTGTTGGTGTGCTCTTGAGCGTTGAACCCTGGGTCTACCCCTATGCCAACAAATGGTTCTGTTGTTGGGACCTAGAACTGTGATTGCTAGGAACTGAAGAAGAAGAAGCTTTGTGTGAAATAAGATCTGTGCGTAGATCTTTTTCCCTAGTGCGCAGTGTTTTGTTTGACCTATGAAGCTTTGTGCCAAGAAAAAAAGGTCAGATCTGAAGAAGAGAGGTCAAATATGAAGAAAAAGAGGTCAGATATGTAAGAAAAAGGTAAGATCTGTAATCTATGTTCTTTGATAAAGGTAAGAATAGTTAAAAGTCTTAGATTTGGAAGCTTTGTTCTCTGTAGAAGTAAGATAAGTGAAATTTTTTGTTTTTAAAGCATGGATCTAGGTATGTTTGATAGATTCTATCCTAGCTTCAAAACTAGGGCATTAATAGATGAAAGAAAGTTTGATATGAATAGATATGATAAGCATAGTGATAGATATGTTATACCTATGCATAGAAAGAATTTTTGGACTAACCAATGGATGCAGGATCCTAGAAAGAAATTTTTGTAGGCTAATCATTATGATCCTAGCACACAGTACATGAAAAGTTGGGGATCATTGAAGAGAAAGAGAGGATTAACTCTTTGTTACAATTGCAAAAGGCCCGGACATTTTGCTAAGGAATGCCCTGGGCGAAGACCCAGTTGTCTTTGTTGTAAGGCTATGGACCATGAAGTATTGGATTGCCCTAGAATGATTGCTAGGATTGAAAAACTAAATATAGAGCAAGCAGGAGATCAAGAGACCAAGATTATAGCAGAAACCCAAAAAGCATTAGAAAAGATATTGCTATAGATGAGAGATACCTTGAATGACCACTGACATGTTAGGCTATTAGAGATATTCAAGAAGAAAGAACATATCGAAGTGAGAATAGGAGACTCCGACATTGACTGTGTTTTGGATGAAGAAACATTGATGAACATTATGACAGAAGGAACCTGGAAAGCTATAGGAAGACCTAACATGACCCCTTCATTAGGAGGAATAGGGTTATTCAAAGGAAAGCTGGTAAACCTATGTGGAAAGCTCACTTAGATATCTATGAATGCTCATGGAGCTTCGACAAAAGAAGATTCTGAGATTGTTAAGTTCATGGAGGACAGTGCCCCGTTTACTATGTTACTTGGTAAACCTTGGATTGAGAAAGATCAAGCCAGGAAATAGGAATCAGAAAAGGACCTAGAACAACAGAGACAAGAGTTAAGAGACTTCATCTGCTTTGCAGGTGTTGCTAAAAGGACTGGTAGTTAGGGATTGTTGGTGCTCTCTTGAGCATTGAACCCTGGGTCTTCCCCTATGCCAACACAAGGTAATACCTATGTAATGTGATGAATGCAAGCATATCTTTGTCATACTTTTAGTAGTTAAACATTGTGTGTAATGAATGAATGAGTTATTATATTGCTTCGTTAATTGTTATTGGGATATCAAGAAAAGATGCCACGGAGGTTAAAATATAAAAGAGAATAATAATAGTTTGTAACACAAGATATAATAAATGGTTCAGAATATAGATTCCATATCTCTCGCTCAATCCTAGGTTGTAAACACTTGAGTCTTACAACCACCCATTTAAAGCCATCTCGGGTGAGACTGTGCAGTGCATTTTGTGTACTGTGTTGCCTTTTGGTTTACTAGAAGGGTCGATATTTTTAGGCTTGTTGGTACCCCGAAAGACACGAACCCCGGGTCAACAACGTAGCCAGTAGGGAAGAGTCATTCAATAAACCAACAAATGGTTATGTTGTCGTGTTAAGAGGAATAAGAGAGGACTAAGTAGATGAGATAGAATGCATGAGAAAAGAATGAGTGAAACAAGAATACCCCTGAGCCATTAGAAGGTAATGTTGAAACCGTGGAACCCCATGAAAGAAGAAATTGAAGGTTGGTTGAGAAACAAAGAGCTAGAGTTTTCCCAGAAAGGAAATATAAACCCTAACATCACAACTCGCAAATATCTGGATAAATACGTGTTTACGGATTTACATGAAGTTTTTTTTTGTGATTTTCCCCACCTACTGTAGGAGTGGATACTAAGGTTGAAAGATAACCACGCAAAAAACTGGATCCGATAGCTATATTGGACCCTAGTACAGGTTGAGAAGTTACAACAGGTGAACAAAAAATTCACCCACGCAATCAACTTTTGGCTTGATAGTATTGTGGTAGGATTCACCACATATTTTGCAATTGACACAGCGAAGTCATACAGCGCAACATAGCAGGAATTTCTATGTGAACACCGTGGAAGGTACATTCAATCACTGTATACTTCTATTAAAATACTGCTATATAACAAAGGGGTAATGAAAATCGAATCAGACAACTAGACTTCCCTGCGTGCATGGGGGAAGGGGGGAATCACTGACAGAGAGAGGAGAAATGGAAGAATGTGAGGATAAAGGAAAGAAGGAGGAGGAACCCTTGGACATGATCTTGATGGATGATGACTAGCTTAAGTGGATCTTGGCATCATCAGGAACGATGCGTAGCGGAGTACATTACCAATATAAGGTGAATACCAAGAAGAGAGTCGTAGCTGCGAGGGAGGGCTTGGAAAGCGATGAGGAAGAGTTAGAGGATCTTCGAGCTATGGAGCAGATTGTGGAAATCATGCGCTCAACCTATGAGAAGAAAACAAGAGGCCCAAGAACGGGAGGATAAGGCATCCATCATTTCCATATTAATGTCAGTGTGGAACCCATAAACTCATGTGCGATTAATACACCAAAGAGAACACCACCATTTAGACAACCAACATTCGGAGGAATTCTGATAGCAAGAAGTAAATCTACCGCAGGAGAAACAACTGGAGGAGCTAATTCAGGCAATACTAGTCAAGTATCTACACTGTGCGATGGAGGTAGCAGTTTAGTATTTAGAATGGCAAGACACGATCCCACTATCAAATTACCAAAATTTCGAGGAGAAGCAGCAGAATATCTTGAGAAGAATTTGTTCATTTGTGTAAATATCTGGGAGGAAAAAACTGATGAAGATACCAAACTTGCATAGCCAGTGATCACGCTAAGAGACCGCGCACTAGATTGGTACATGCGTCTAGACACGAACAATGCCTCTAGGACTATGAGGACACTGGTAGACATTAAGAAGCTATTGATTAATGAGTTCCAAAAGCCAAGCTTAGAGGATCAGTACATGAATGAGATGATCGAGATAAGATAGAAACCATGAGAGTTTGTATGGGAGATTGAATAGAGATTCAAGTGACTGAAGGGGAAGTTAAAATATCTGATGACCGAGATGCAGCACCAACAACTGTTTTTCAACTCACTACTACCACACTTAAAATATCCCTTACGACAGTAGACTTTTCAGACGTAGGTCGAGGCTCTACAGGCAGCCTTGTAGCTGGAAGAGAACCAGTACCAACAGATGGACCCAACTATTGAAGAATTGAAGGAGGATTTGAAGAACCTAACATTTCAGTTGAACCAGAATAAGAACAAGGACAAACAAGAAGTCATTTTGTGCACCACATGTAGGACGGAAGGACACCACAAGAACAAATGTCCAAAATTTACATAGTATATGGCAACAGGAACTCCAAACCCATTACCACAGGGAGGATTATGGTGTGAAATATGCAAGAAACTGGGTCACGACCCTTATCACTGCACGATAATGCAGAAGTACCAGAAATTTCCAAAGAATTCTTATTGCACCTTTTGTAAGTCAGTGGGCCATGACGACAAAGATTGCAAAACTATGGAGTTGATGCGGGAAAGAAAATCAGACGCATATAGGGTACAAGTTGAAATGATGACTGGGCAAGTATCACCACAGTTTAATCAATCCCCAACTTCATACAACATTGTGCAGTAGCAATACGATACTGCGCAGTAACCATACAATAATGCACAACTGCAGTACAACCTAGCGCAACCCCAGTATAATACCATGCAGTATAATCAGGAACCACAGTACAACACACCGAGAGGGGACCAAGCAGGCTATTGAGGAGGAGGACGAGCCAGAGGAGGTTTTGGACGTGGCAGAGAACCAATCACATGTCACAACTACCAGCAATCAGGACATTATGCACGAGAATTCCCACTGTCGCTGGCAACTTGTATGTACTGTCGCACATCAGATAACAAGATAGAGGAATGGTCGACACTAGTAGTAAAGATCCAGGAAAAGAGGAACCAGAGCAACCAAAACGTTCAATGGATTTCAGCCGAAGCAAGGGAGGATGGAAAAAACATCAATATAGTCACCCATGGAGGAACAAAGACTGGAAACAACGCAGTCCGACAAGAACCTGCACATAACCAATGGGTAAAGAAGAACACCGAACCAAGAAAGCAGTTCGACGTGCCCAAAGAAAAGGATACTTTTAAGGAATCCAGACAAGAAATTCAGAAGGTGCACACAACGTCGACTTCCACTGCGCAACCAGTCCATGAAGCCCCAGAATACGAAATTCCGCCATCGATGGATCATACCAACGAAACACCACCCAAGGGACAAGTAAGTACTATCAAAGACTTTTTTCAATCATGCATCAAAATGTTAAGTGATCCTTCATCTATGAAAATATTGCAAAACATCCTAGAGAAATGTAGCAGTGAGACGGAACAAAAGCTAGAACCAAAAATTGTCAATCATCTACACACAAGAATAAGAACAAGTAGGGAATTTAGACTGAATGCTAACATTGGGGATTTCAATATGGGAGACATCATACTAGACCTAGGCTCCGAAGTGAATTTGCTACCCAAGAAAACTTGGCAATGTATGGGAGAGCCAACATTGGGATACTCAAATGTCCAATTAAAACTAGCAAACCAACATAGGGTCCTACCAATAGGGAGATTGAAAGGAGTAATAGTAGATCTTGATGGAGTGCGCACTAAAGAAGACTTTCAAGTCATCGAAATAGTAGATGGCACAACACCATACCTAGCACTACTCGGTCTAGATTGGGCATTTGACAACCAGACCATAATTAACTTGAATACAAGGGAAATGACATTTGAATCCGGATATTACAGGGTCATAGCACCACTAGATCCATCAGAAGGGGAAAGGTTTGTAGAAACCACTTGCCTAGACTTAGAGGAGATTGGCCAGTTGTACAGAACAACTGCGCGCGATGAGGATTACGTAAACCCAAATGCAGATGGGGTACTTAGTTGGCGGAGCATTATTTCATGCACAACATATTCATACACCGGGTTAGAAAAATGGCAGCAGAGACTACACGAAGTATCCACGAGAAGATGTGCAAGAATAGACCGCGCAGTACGGTGGATAGGCATATAAATCAAAGAACCGCCCAGTTTCCACGCACTAAATAATTTGGAAACATTCTTGAAACAATATGAAGATGAAGTATTAGAGAACCAGAGGCTACTAGAACTGGATTTATCACTCAAGGCCACACCTGCAAGATGGTGGGGCGCACACAAGGAGATTATCACAAACAGGTACTAATGTAAGTGGTTACTACACATAAGGTTCGACACAGAACAAAAAAATAGTAAACATCGGAGATATGAAGGACTAGGGACACCAGCAAAACACTTGGAGGAGTGCAAAATGCTGTGGAAAATGACACCACCAGAGGAATTGCCTCACCACTTCATTCACACTTTAGAGGGCATACCAGCGAATTGGTATATAGATCAGGAATTGCGCAAAGGAACTACAACATGGAAAACATTGCAACAGAACTTACCATCACTTTCTCATTCGAGCATGAGAACCCCAACATAGATTCAACCCTGAAATGGATCAGAGGAATCATATCCATTGAAGAACCAGAAATAAAACTTATTACCGAAGAGAAGCAGTGAAATAAGCATACAATCAAGGAACTATTGTCATGTTACCATGTACAGGAGGAAGCACCAGATGAAGATGACCCTCGTGACATTCAGATTGAAGAAGTAGAAGGAAAAAAATATGTGCAGGGACCACCCATAGCATCCCAAGTTATAGGTAAATAAATTTAACATCGGAACAACTGAACATCGCAAAATGGACAACATTGGAGACTACTGGGATCATCCAACAGTAGAAAGCATCACAGAGTTGTTGTGTGAATACAATGAATTTTTTCCTACAACAGTTACAGAGATGAAGGGTATAGTAGGAGAACTGGGAGAGATAAAGATACCTCTCAGCCTGAAGTGAGACCGATTAGATAGTGACCATATAGATTGGACCCCATATATAAACAGAAATTTAAAGAGGAGATCGATCAGATGCTCGAAGCCGGCATAATCAAACCAATCGAGGAATCAAAAAGGATAATCTTGATGGTCGTACAAGACAAGAAACAAGGAAGAGGGATTAGGATATGCATTGACTTGAGTAAGTTGAATGATGCATGCCTACACGACCCATTCCCTACACCGTTCACAGATGAAGTGTTAGAGAATGTGGGGGGACACGAAGCTTACTCATTCACTGATGGATTATCAGGCTACCATCAAATTAAGATAGCACAGGAGGACATATACAATACCATGTTTGTGACAGAATGGGGACATTACCAATATACAGTCATGCCATTTGGATTGAATAATGCACCAACAATATTCTCCAGAGTGGTTATTGTAGCATTTAAAGAATTCATCCATCAGTTTCTCGAATTATACCTGGATGACTTTACAGTCTATAGCATGTTGAAAAACCATGTGGAAGTTTTACGCTTGATGCTAGAACGATGCAGATAGTGTCAGATATCACTAAACATAAAGAAATGTATATTTGAAACACTGTTTGGGATACTATTGGGCCATATAGTATGCAAACAAGGGCTATTGGTGGATCTATCAAAGATCGCAGTTATCGTCAATTTACCAACACCAAAAATAGTCCATCAGCAATGAGTGACATTAGGACACATAGGATACTATAGGAAATTCATCAAAGGATATGCGCAGATCACAGCACCAATGGAAAAATTGTTAAGGAAGGATACGAAGTACCAATGGAATGACGAGTGTCAACACAGTTTAGATACCCTGAAGGAAAATATGGTCATTGCACCGATATTAGTATTTGCAGACTGGGGAAAGACATTCCATGTGCATGTAGATGCATTAGTGATAGCACTTGGAGCTATCTTAGCACAGATAGGATGAGGAGACTTGGATCACCCGATAGCATTCACAACCAGAAAACTATCATACTGATAACATAATTATAACACAACAGAAAGAGAATGCCTAGATATGGTTTACACACTGCATAAGTTTAGACACTACTTATTGGGAAAACATGTTAAGATGTTTACAGATCACTCAGCCCTAAAATACCTAGTCACCAAGCCAATGTTGGGGGGGAGAATCTGTCGATGGTTACTGTTATTTCAATAATTTGACTTCGAAGTAATAGTCAAACCAGGAAAGCTGAATGCAAGACCTAACCACCTATCACGGGTCACAAATTGAGAAGAACCCATGAACTTAGAAGACAACTTTCCATATGCATAGTTATTCTCAGTAATTGTTGATGACTACTTCATAGAGATCATTCAGTACTTAAGCATAGGTACCATGCCGCAAGAATATACCAGCGTGCAGAAGAAGAACCTGGTAGTTCATGTAGCTGACTATTAACTGATCATAGGACATCTATATAACATGGGTGCATATAACATTTTACAAAGATATGTGTTATAGCACAAATTACCAATACTTTTAGCAAAATACCACGATGGGTTGGCAGGAGGACAATATGCAGGAAAAGATACCATGTAGAAGGCACTCCGTGCAGGATTATGGTGGCCAACGATTTACAGAGACTCGAAAGAGTACTGTCAGGGATGCGATGTTTTTCAAAGGGTAGGAAAAAACAATAGAAGGGATGAGATGTCATTATGACTGCAAGTGACATTACAAGCATTTGATAAATGGGAAATATACTTTGTGGGACCAATTAACACACCAGCCAAAAGAACAGGGGAAAGATACATCATCACCGCGATGGAATACCTAACAAGGTGGGCGGAAGTCGCACCAGTAAAAGACGGTAGCACAGAGACAGCTAAACACTTCTTATTTGAACAAGTAATTACTAGGTTTGGGTGCCCAAGAGTTTTTATGAGTGACCAAGGCACGCATTTCATAAATAGGACCATTTGTGCAATGCTCGAAGAGTTTGAAGTTCACCACCAGAAAATCACACCGTATCATTCATAGGCAAATGGCACAGTAGAATCCTTCAACAAAATTCTAGAGAATGCATTGACAAAGATCTGTAACATCAACAGAGAAGACTGGGACCTCAAAGTACCAACAGTATTATGTGCGTATAGGACGACATGCAAAAATTTGACAAGGCAGACACCATTCAAACTAGTCTACGGCCAAGAAGCAGTAGTGGCATTAGAATTTTTAGTACCCAGCTTACGCGTAGCAACTATCACACAAATGAAATAACGCGGTGCAATACAGGAAAGACTGAACCATCTATTAGCAATGGAGGAAGACCGAATCCTTCCAGGATTCCATCAACAAGTGAAGAATGCCAGAGACAAAGCATGGCAGGATCGACACATTAAGAAGAAGACTTTCAAGGAAGGAGATCTAGTATTTCTCTATGACAGAAAATCGTTTCAGCACCCAAGAAAGATGAGAATGCATTGGTTAGGACCATACAAGGTCAAATCTGTAACAAACGGTGGAGTTGTATAGTGAATAGATTTAGCAGGTGTAGACCTCAGAGGAATGATCAATGGGAGTTGATTGAAGCTGTATAAGGACAGTCGACAACCCACCACGTAGTAAAAAAAAACCACAGGATGCTCGAAACAAGAATGCAACAAAGGAAAGAACAACGATTACATGCCAAAGAAAAATGAGCGGGAAATGGAAAGTCAGAAAAAGAAGGATGACAGGACAACACTAAGTGGAATTAAGGCATGGAAAAGACTGATGGAACATCACATTAAGCACACCAACTAGAAATGACAAAGTAAGCATAATGGAAAGTATGAAACTGTTGCAGATGCATTGAACCCAAATTATGGTGCATTAATCACATCATGGAGGAAGCGTCCTCAATAAGCTTCATGGCAAGCCCATACAACACGCGAGCACGGAAGTAACTAGTCTATTCGCGAAAGGAGAACAGAGAGAGAGCAACAACAGCCTGAACGAACAAAGTGAGACCACAAAGCTCACCAGAGTCCTTCAAACTCAACAAATGTTCGACACTCAACACTATGGCATCATTGAAGTCTATCAAACTAGGCCAGACAGCCAGACCGACCAGGGTTCAAATTAGGTCACGAGAACCACTGGAAGAAAATGAGCTGCAATAGCCGGAGATCGTTGATATTGATGTGATCCCATCCCCAGAGATAACACCGGTGAACTCTACACCAATGTTGGAATAGATTCAATAGCCACAAGCAAAGGCCATGAAAGATGACACTCCAGCAGCGACGCAGGAACCTCAGAACAAGGAAGAGGAAACCCAACTGGAAGTGCAACCAGATAGCACTGAACTAGCTGTAGAAGTTAACGGAATGGAACATAATTGAGGATCAAAAGGGAAACCAGACGAGTCGTAGGTACCCAGCCTAGGTCAACCAATAGAAGATACCATGGGAACTACCAACAGGGGAGAAACCAGGAGTTGTTGGAATTTCGTACCAACCACCACAGTAGGAAGATAGAGTTCTGATATCGAGCTCACCTCGTAAGAAAATGGAGGTAGAAATTGTGCTACCGTGCATACTAGAGGGAGTACAGGTAGATCTGCAGCTACTGGGTCACGTCAAGAATCTCAAGTATTCTGGCCATGACGTATCAGACGAAACCAAGTACCTGAAACTTGCGCCGAGGGTTTTTATGCAAAACATAGTGGTAAACCAACTTGTTGAAATGATAAGCCAGCCACATCAATGGGTAGTTGGACTGGACAGAATAGGCATTTTAGGGTTCCTAAAACTTCCACATTTTGGTAGAGGCTAGTATGCAACAGCATGCGTTAAGCAACTATTAGCAGTCATGCACATAGGGGATATATGGCTGGACAAACCCGTCCCCATAACTGTTGAGCTTATCGTGTAGATAATAGGACTACCCAGTCGAGTTATGGATCTCGCGCTGATTTTGAACAAGAAATCCAAGGAGAAAGTGTTAGCAGAGGAAATGAAGAAGAAATATGGTACCTCCAGGGGGATAAGAGGCATTATAATCAAACAGATCAACAATGAAGTGACACAATTGGGCGTAAAGATATTAGCCTATAAACTATTAAGAAAATTCCGCAAAGATGAAGTACCAGTGGGAATCATCGTAGTTGTAGCTCAGTGTGGGGAAAGCACCTTCATGAGCTGGGTGCCTTATCGATTAAACTTGCTCCAAGTGGACTGCAAGGATGCACAGGACCTTAGTATAGAATTCCATTACCCATGGTTTCTCACCCTCATAGCCTTCATGGGATGGCGAGAACTAGAGTATGTAGTTTTTTGTACTAGACCACAGCCAGCGGGAGTGAGATATCTATTACTGAGATCTAGGCCACAGGCCAGGCATAAGAGGGAAAATGAAATCATCTTTGAAGCATACCTGCGGGACATACAGGAATCTATCAACCGATCATGGAGAATAACACCAGAGATTGTCGCACGATATGGGGACATCGCTAACTTCTGGGCTACATGTCAAGCCATGTGGATACAACCAAGGCAGGATCCAGATAAACAGTGGCTACCGATGTGCTACTGCATCATAGAAGGTTATATAGACATGGTCATCAGTGAATGGCCTGATGCATGGAGGATCCCATCCATTCCCTGGGAAGTACCAGAAGGACCCACAAAAGGAGAGGCAGCGCAAGCGAAAACACAGCCTCCATAAATCCCAGTGCCCAAGAAACCAAGGACGGGCCAAAACAAGCCGACTCAGGAAAATGAAGGGTGAAAGCAGATAGGAACCAATTAATAGACCAATTAATAGGGGAAGAAAGAGACCAATTAATAGCCGAAACAAGATAACTAAGTGTAGGATACCGCCCCAAATACCATCACATAGGAACCAGGGGAAACTAAGAGACCGGCTATACAGGCAGCAGGCGTGCGCAAGAAATCAAAGGCGCAACGAGCATCATCGGACTACACAAGTTATAATAAATGGTTCAAAATATAGATTCTGTATCTCTCTCTCAATCCTAGGCTGTAAACACTTAAGTCTTACAGCCACCCATTTAAATCTTTCTTGGGTGAGACTGCGTAGTGCATTCTATGTACTATGTTTCCTTCTGGTTTACCAGAAGGGCCGATAGTTTTAGGCTTGTTGGTACCTCGAAAGATACGAACCCCGGGTCAACAAGGCATGAAATAGGGAAGAGTCATTCAATAAACCAACAATGTATCTCATAGTTATTTTATTAAAAAGAAAATGTAAAATGAGGCTGCATTAGATTTTAAGCTAAACTAACAACATGCATCTTTTATTTATTATCCTACCCTAGCTAAAAAGAAAGGAAAATATGTATTCAAGTGTAAGAACTTTTCCAATGTAACCATGTGCGAAGAAAGATAAGAAACATACCCATATCCGCATATGAAAAATTTACCGCAGTGATTACCTAGATATGAAGAACCAATCAACCTACTTGTTTTGGCATCATAAGGTATTGAAGAATAGAACAGTATTGTGGCCTAATGACCTCTTGAAACCAAATTTCAATGTAATCTTGATGTTCATCAATAGTACTTTCTATGCTTTCCTTCATCATGCTATGCAGATCCTCTTCTTCTGGATGATTAATTTGTGAAGTACATAATGGATATGCGAAGATGCATGTTGAGAACTCTACAATATCAAGTCTTAGTGATGGATCTCCACTGGATGTAGTCCATAAGTTATCAACTTCCTTCACAGTTTGGCAAGGAAAATCATTTTGTATCTCATAGGACATTGATTCTTCTAATATTTCCGGAGAGGTAGATACACTTTTGGTTGATACCAAAATATGTTCTTCTTGAAAAAAAAAAATCCCAGCTGCTGCTAGGATTTGAGCCTTCCTCACACAAGAATTGGTGTCTGGTGTTCTTAAAACACCCAATTTTTTTTTGTTATTATTATAGATTTTTTAATATTTTAATCACAACAACCTGAAAAAATGAAATACATATTTAAAGCATATTTGCGCAAACAAAACACACCATGCTTGCAATAAATCACACTTGCAAAAAATAAATCAAAGCATAAAATATAATACGATTGAAGGAATGAAATCAAACTCACACGTGTATGAAAGTAAACACACTGGAAGGAAAAATAAACACACTTTGCGAAAGGGAAGCACACTTGCATGAAAGAAATAAAACTTGCATAAAAGAAATAAAAGAAAATAATCTTGCAGTAAAATAAGCACACTGGCAGGAAAACTAAACTGTAGGAAAGTAAACACATTATGCAGGAAAGAAAGCATGCTCGAAGGAAAGTAACTTTCAGGAAAGTAAGCACACTCTTCAGGAAAGAAAGCATGCTTGCAGGAAAGTAAACAAACTAAGAAAAGTAAGCGAACTTGCAGAAAAAGTAAACACTCTTGCGGAAAGGGAACAACAAGGCTTTGGAGCGACCCATTAAAATGGATGTGTAGGTTCTTACCTCTCGTATTAAAGTTTCTCCTCCCCCTTGTTGTGTAATTAAATGAAACCTACCTGCCTAAGCTCTAATCCCTTTAGCACCTCCCCGACAACGATGCAAAAAATGTCGAGTAAAATATATGCTATCTAATTTGACATTAAATTGTCAACCCAGGGATCATAAGCTTCGAGGTGCTAGCATTGTATGTGCAGGTCTAGAGCTCTAATATAGATCTCCTAGCCTAATCTAGTTTAATGCCAATAAACTCAAATAATGAAGGGACTTACTTTAATTTTACCGAGTACTATACAATTATGAATGGTGAGCACATTATTCTAAGTAATCAAATCTTGAATAAGAACAAGCTATCTTTCTTTAAAAACAATCTTTGATTATGGACAATGAACTAATCAGAGTAAACTATCTTTCTTCAAAAGCAATCTATGATTATGGGTAGTTAATTCATAAGGAAAACTATCTCTTAAAAGCAATTATTTACCATACATATTCAAACCAATCTATTCTTAAAATACTTATTCAAAGAGTCACAATTATATTTATCCTATGAGGAATGAACCCTACCTTTACACTAGTCTCACTGACTAAAAATGAACAACATCATGATATTCTAATTAACAAAGCATAAAATCATTGTACAAAAAAGATTAAAAATCAACTATTATCCTATCACTCTAATGGTGGAAAATATTATGTACATAACTGATAATTCATGCAAGCCTATAAACTCATAACTAGTAAAAATCATAACTCAAAATCATAACTAGAACATACTTCAAAATCATCATTCAAAATCAATCTTGATCCTATCATTCTAGTGTTGAAACATGATTAACAAATTATGAAAACCTACAGAAAGTGTTGGACAACTGAGACGAGGGTTGAATTAGTTGTCACCGAGCTTAAACAATTATGCTTCTTTTAAAATATTTATAAGGCACTCAATGATGATAACAATAATGCAGGGAAATAAACAATGGCACATTCAGCATCAGTCACATATATGAGAAACACAGAGACAGATATTTCCCAAGGAAACCCATACAGGGTAAAAACCTCTTCTTCTTTATATGATAAGTATTATTTACATTCTTTACATTATCATACATATGAACACCAACTCAGTGTGAGGCTACAACCTCTGTTTTGCAAGCTGCAACTTGTTGAGAGCACCAACTCTCTGTTTTTCTCTAGAACCCACTAGAAGGAAGCACCAACTCCCTGTGTTCAAGAACCCACTTGAACTTATGAGGACAACAGTCCTCCCTAACACCTCCCTACCACCCTAGATTATGAATATGAAATACTGAAACCTGTTACAGTGATATAGCATTCAATAATAGCTTACTAGTCTCATCACTGTTCTACTGCATTTCGTTGCTATGTCTGCCTCACTGCCTTCCTGCACACCTGACTTGCGTTGTATTTTCTTCTGCCTTTTATGCTCGGTGCACCATGTCCATTCACTGCACAGTTCCTCTTTTGTTCAATTCAGTTGCCGCACTTCCCTCCTCCTTCACACATGAATCACCTTCAACAACAACAACCACAACAACCGCAACTCTTCTCTGTATCATGTACTTATAGCTTCTGTGCTACTTGTGAATGCAATGCGCACAATCCCTCTGCCTGCTCACACCATGTTCATCTCCTCCACATGTCGAGTGCTCTGTTTGATCATCATGGTAACCCTTCAGCTTCTCTGGCAGTATTCCCATGCATTCAACATCACTGGATCTCATGTTGAGATTCCTCAGCCTCTCTGGTAGTCGAGGCTCTTCATCTTCTCTATCTTAGATGAGCTTATCCTTTCTGTTTTCAGATACAGACTTCAATCACCTTCCATATTTCAATTGCCTGTATCAATAATCCTCAATCCACTAGAAGATGCCTTGAGACTCTTCATCTTCTTTGGCGATCACACTCAGTCCTATGGCAGAGATCATCATTTGTTTTATTTGTTACACTGAGAAGCACAAAAGTATCCCTTCGATCTTGTTCAACTTCTCCTGAACCATTGGATTAAGGATAAAAAATCTTTTGCCTGTTTTTCTATTTCGTAATTTGGCATTTTGGGATCCCTGTGGTGAAGCTTAGCACCTCTAGCTTCTTCCTCCATCTTCCATCGATGTGCCTAATGGCTATGAGCATGTGCTTATGCATAAAGCGCTTTCGCAATTTCACATTTCATGAATCTGGAGATGAGGCATCTCGACTCTCCAAGTCACGATCCCCGAAACCCCGAAATGGAGCTTATCTAAACTAGGTCCTTCCTCCACGTGACCACAGGTGGTGACCACTATCTACGCTAAAAGGTGCTACAAACTGATGATCTTCATTGACCCTGATCGACGGTCCACAATCTCTATCAATCAATGGTCCAAATATTTTCGTGATCTCGTATCTCGTTGTTCCTTAGATGGAGGCTCTCGTCACTCGAAGTCGCGATAGGTGAAACTCCGAGATGGAGCTCAGATTGATGGTCCACGTTCTAGGTGATCTAATGGTCCTGATCTTTTCACGAATTCTCATCTTGCGGTTCCTTATATGGAGGTTCTTGTCACTCCAATTCACGATAGGTGAAGCTCCGAGATGGAGCTTAGATCAACGGTCCAAAACCCTTGGTGATCTGACGGTCTAGATCTTATCGTGAGTTCGCATCTCACGATTCCTGTGATGGAGGTTCTTGTCACTCCAAGTCGCAATATGCGAAACTCTGAGATGGATCTTTAACATGGTCTGATCTTCTGCTACGCGTCCCTCTTGGATCAATGATCAAGATTTTATCGAGACTTCGCAACTCCACGAGCCTTCATTATGCCTGATCAATGGTCCATTTTTGGCCTCGATCTAATGGTTGAGATTATTTTGCGATTTCGCATATCGTGAATTTGAGAAGTTAGGGAACCCCGTTCCTTTGACTTTCAAGTCAGTGACATGATGATCTTCCACCATGCGTCCTCTTGATCAACTATCCACGACTGTCCTCGATGGATGACCAGGATTCCTTCACAGTTTTGGGGAGTTTGAAGACTCTTGGACTTATCCGCCTTGTAGCTTCACCATATCTAATGGCTATTGAGCCTTTGTGGATACCCTAGATCCTGTGGCCCAGATATTCTCACGATTTCACTGCTTCGTGATTTCGTCCACCTTTGCGATTTCGCTACTTCGCGATTTTGTCCACCTTGTGATTTTGTCACTTCGCGATTTTGCCACTTCGGTGGTGAAGTGTTTCGACACTTCAACTCCCGCTGATCTTTTCCATCGTTGTTCTTGCCATCAATGACAAGCTTACTCCCAATTGTAAACCTTCCAACAATCTCCCCCTTTGGCATTGATGGCAACCCTGAACGGTTGCGCTAATCTGTTTGGGCCTCCAATTGTAGCATCCGATCCGGACAACTCCTTTTCTCCCTCTTTGACATCAATGTCAAAGAAAACATGCTCCCCCTAATTTTTTGCATTAATTTTAGGAGGTATTAGATATAGAACCAATACAGGACTCCCCCTAACAGGATGGAATCTCTTACATGTGAGACGGGATAACACCCAACTTTTGTCTGAGATATTCAAATGGTGTCTTGGGTAGAGGTTTAGTAAAAATGTCTGCAATTTGTTCTGTGGTTGGAATGTAATGGACCTGAACAATCTGATTGGAGACTTGCTCTCTTAGAAAATGATATTTTATGGGAATATGTTTGGTCTGGAGTGGAATATAAAATTTTTAGACACAATGATGGCACTAGTGTTATCATAATGAATTGGGATCGGTGCAGTGTATTTTACCTCCAAGTTTGCAAGTGTCTTAATCATCCATAATACCTGAGTGCAATAGGTAGCAGCAGTAATGTACTCTGCCTCTATGGTTGATAAAGAAATGGAACCTTGATTTTTACTAAGCCAGGCTACTAGGGAGTCACCCAGGAAGAATGCTCCTCCACTGGTGCTTTTTCTCTCATCA
>JZKD02S1880085.1:11734-27062 GCA_000966675.3 Picea glauca | reverse complement strand
ATGAATGTAACTCATGATCACAAGGAAAAATAGGACTTCGTAATAAAATATTATGAGCTAAGTGTTGCATTTTTTGATGGAGAAGTTAGATAGGATGATGGAAAACCAATGTTAACGATTGAATGCTTGAATTGGTACAAGTTGATCATGTTGATGTGATAATGTATTCCCCTAATGTATGAGGTCAATAAGGAAATGGATTATTGATATACATCATGCATTTTTCTTCTAGAGATAACGATCTTGGTCCATAAAGTGTCAAGTCATTACAAACATGTTGGCAGCCATTTTGCATTTTTATCTTTTCCTTACAAGCTGCCTCCACAAGGGTTTTGAACCCTCAATACTCGTTGCAATTCTTTAAAATAAAACGACACTATTATCTTGCGCTTTCACACACCTGCCTTTCATTTTCATTTTCATGACTGCAAGCATGAAAACCTTGAGTTGGAAGTCATTGTTGATATCGTTAAAATCATCTTTGGATTATTACAGATCTTTTTTGTTTATGTCGTCATGAATCTTTTACCTCCAACTCACTACTGATCATACATTTATCAAAACACCAAACTTTTACTCACTTTGCATTTGACTTTTGTTAATATGGTTTCATTTTATAAGTTCATGATGCAATGATATTCTGGTGTCTTTGATTGAATCCTTGATGCACTGGTGATATGATATTCTGTTGTCCTTTGATCAAATTCCTTGGTGCAATGGTTTCATAGAACACATTAATTTTGTGATTAAATCCTTGGTGCAATATTCGACATGTTGTTTTGTTTTAAATCATACACATACTATTGTTGGTTTAACATACGGACCAATTGTTGGTTATGAACACTATAGTTTTCAAATAGTTATTGGATATTTGGTCAAAATCTTTTGGTTATGTATGTTATGGATTTCTTTGAGTATGTGAATAATCCATTTGATATTTGGTGTACAAATCTTTGGATTGTGATGTGAATGATTTGAATTGACAAGGCGTCGTCGATTATACATGTCAAAGTGAATGTTATGCATGGTTTCAATTCATTCCACCACCCTCACACGCATAGGCATTAACATCTGCCTTGCATCTCGGGCTACCTCTGCTTGTTTTGAGAAAACTATGGGAATTGTTCCTGTGTCTACGCTACCCAACCTCCTCACCATTTACCCTGATTGACTGTGTGCTCTCTGCTATGGCTCCTGTAGTACACATAGAACCCAATGGTTTCCAAAAGATGTTGTTATTTGATAACGCTCGTGAGGACTTGGAGAGTAATGGTTGGTTATTTTTCATTCAAAAAATTGAGGGTTTCAACCTCGCAGTTGCTCAACAATTTTCCCTCACATTCGATGGATGCAAGGCCAAAATTGGAGACATCCAACTCAAATTGAATGAAGAATTCCTCAGCTCAACCACTGGTTTTCCAGCTAAGGGGAAGAAATGGTTTAAGAATTCGAAGGTGGATGAAGTTCCATGGCCACTCCTATTCACCTTGAGGAAAATTATCAGTTGTAACAAAGGTATGCCGGTCACATCCCTTAAGTCTTGATGGCATGATTTATTGGCCATTATTAAACAATCTGTTACTTGTGAAGGTAGATATGGTTTAGTGTTTCTTTACCATCTCCGACTGCTTATGAATTTCAAATATTTCCCTTTGAATATGCCTCATTACCTCCTTCGCAGTCTGTGTAAAATGGCCAAATGTTATAAGAGGGAGAAGGCTGACTCCAGCCTCTTCCATCACTGTCTGATTAAAATTATTATAGTCCATCATTTGAGGTTGAGTGGTGACTATTGGGAAGTTTTCTTATTGAGGAATGGCTTGGCCACTCCTGAATGTGGTCAAGTGGATAAGACTATGGTCATCGAAACCCTTGTCGGGCCTATCGTGCCACCTCCTACACTCTTACCCAATGTTGAACCCTTGACATACCCAAACGCTAACCTACCTGACACCTTGCCTGACCCATGTTTGAAAGACAATGCTAAGCTTGTTAAGAGGCCTGTAATAAAAAAGGGCAAGGGTAATATAGATGTCAACAACAAGGGTAAGAAGGCTACACGTTGGGTATCTAGGTGTGCTTGTAATAAGCCCAAACAAAACACAGAACAGAAGCCTATTGTTTTGAGTGAAGATTCGGATTCTGAGATTGAGTGATTTTTGACCGAGGAGTACCCATACTCACACGGCCTTTTTTCTGTTGAACCCAATGACTACGTATCCAACCTCCCACTGTGCCTTAAGGATGACCCTAACTTCCCCAGGATCAAGTTTGACAGTGGAACCCCTGGTAATTTAAAAGATGCATCATCTAATGTAATGCCACGGCCTAACCGACCATAGTGCGATGAATGCAACTCATGGCTCCAACGATACTCTACAGATGTCCCCCTGTTGCAAACCCAAATTAAGTCCTTGGAGGACCGGGTGACTATGTTGTCTAAGGAAAATGATAGACTGCAAGATAACGATAAGAGGCAAAGGACCACAGGTTCTATCGTGTTCAAAAATGTTGAGGCAACCACTGCCATTTTTAACTCAAAATTATCCTGACCGAATCGTATCTCTACAGCCAAGGTATGTTATTTCAACATTGATTTTATAAGCGATTTTGTTGGTTTTGAATTAGCATGAACGATTGTGTTTGCTTTGAATTAGTATAAAAGATTTGTTTGATAAATCGAATATAGTTATGTTTTGATTGAATTGATGCAAAAATGATTTTGTTTTCTTTGAATTAGTAATAAAGGATTTGTTTGATAGATCGCATACATTTCTATTACCATTGGATTAATTTAATACAATTTTGTTTGTAAATATGACCAGCTACAGAATTGTGAGATTCTGTAGCTAGTCATAAAATTTGAATTTCTGTTGATTTTACAATTAAACACTATCTGAAATTGTTTATTTTTGTCCATCTACAGGTACACACAAATTTCAATGGGAAATGGATCTGCTGTGGCATTTTAGAACATGCCTTTTGTTACACAGTTTTGAGATTAGGTTGTTAGTCTTAGACAAAAATAGGAATCTGGGAGATTGTTCCCATATTTTTTGCAAACAGTTTTGATATTTTCCACAAGGATTTATTTATCCTGTGGCCTTTATATACTTATTATTTTTTGTAAAGAACAAATCATTGTTGGGAGAACAGAGACTATGGGCTAATGATTATACAGACTTGAATAGAAGTGGATTTGTTGTACGTCTTTAGCTTCAATTTATCTTACTTTTGTTCAAGTTTCTATGCATTTTAATTTGTAATCAAATTATTGACTACTTTAGATATCAAGATTTGTTACAGGTTGATGCGATATGAATTAAGTTTTGTCCATATTTGATGTATCTCATTTTACTTACAGCAATTAACCTGTTTTAATTTTATGAAAAGAAGGTTTATCTTCTTTGTTAAATGAACAGTTATGTACAAATCTTCGCACTGGGATTTATCTAAATGTGATGATTTGTAAACTATAAAATTGTTGTTGCTATACCTCTTGTTTGTTCTTTCATTCGTATTCAAGAGTATCGTTGCTTCCTATTTACGAGAAGCTTTTGGAAAATCTGGTGCGGGTTTCCCCCATCAAACAGCTAAATCGAATATTGTGCACAGGACAAATAGGAAGCACTACTTCAGGTCAGTTTGTTATTTGCAATTTAATAGTAAATTAATTTGATAATTCTCTGTAGTTTATATAGATATATAGTACTGATTGTTATCTTCATTTCTTAGTTAGATAGTTGTTGTTTCATTTCTTTTTTATAAAAGTTATAAAAAATCCAAAAATAATAGCTTCGTTGTTATAAGACAATTTACAAATGATTTTGCAAATTTCGATTAAAATTTGTATTCTGTAAATACTGTACATATACAATTGAGATTTAATTGTATTGATAGCTGAACATTTAATAAGTAGAATTATTGTTTTATAATATTAGTAAGTAAACTGTATATATATTTTTCGATTTGTATATAGTTTGCAGTAGTTGTTTTTCACTTAGATTAGTTTCTTTAGTTTAGTTTTTCTTTCACTTTCCTAGGACTTAGATTGGCTAAGCCACTAAACCCATTGGAGTGGGTTAATCCAAATGGCTTGGGTTATTTAGACAACCCCAGACCGGATCCACTTCTCCAGTTGACGAACGGTCAATTTTTCCCGTCAACAAATGGCGCTAGAAGGAGGGCCTGAAAATTATTAATGGCACGAGGTGGTTGTAAGACTCCTCCACCACCCAACCTCTCACCTATAGTGACAAGAATTCATTCAAATGAAAACATCGTCCCTCAAACAGCAACCACATCAAACGACGATCTACGGATCACAGTTGAACCAGTAACCCCAAATCCTACAGGTGGTGACGTACAAGAGATTGTCTGATAGTCTCTCATAAGAACACATAGTTCCTTCACCCATTTAATAAAACCAAATCGACCTTTGGACCAACCATTGGATTTCTTTGATATCAGAGAACAACTTGGAGGCACTAACCTCACTTTAAAACCTACAGATCCAATCCCCACTCCTATTACAGGAGGATCTGGAATACCACCCTCACCACCTCCATCATCCCCTTCTTCTTCTGGAGAAGACTCTTATGATGAAGGCAGTTCCTCTTCTAATCATTCCACACTGCCTACACCAATGGCCAACCAGAACAATCATGCCAAACCCTAGCTCGACCAAGATGCAGTAGCTGTACTCGGGCCTCAGCATCCTTTACCCAAACATCCGGAGAAGTGGCTCCCCAAGTTTGAACCTGACTCTAAACAGATCACCGAAGATCACATTAAAATTTTTATGTTAGCCATTAGACTCCATAATGTTGAGCATGAAGACGTAGTCTGTAGGTTGTTCCCTTATACTTTCAAGGGAAATGCCTCTACCTGGTACTTTGCCCAGTAGCCCCATACCATCGTTTTGTGGGAGAAGTTCGAATCCTGCTTTCTTGAGAAGTTTGGAGACGATAAGTCCCCAGAAGTTCTATTCATGGAGCTTTCTAGTTTAAGAATGAACCCCAAAGAGAAAATCAAAGACTTTAACCAAATATTTTTAACACTAAAGAACCGACTCCCAACCAATTCGATGCTTGCTAAGAATCTTATCATAGCATACTATACTAAATCCTTACATCAAAGTATAGCCATTTGGGTAAAGCGATCTAAGAAAGGCACGTTGTTAGAGGCATTTGAAGAGGCCAGTCAGATTGAGAAAGACATCCTTAGTTTAAAAGACACTACTAGCAACGAAACAGAGACTAGTTCGTCTTCCAAAAAGAAAATTGAAATCCTCCCTAGACTTTCTCAAAATAAAACACAACCTGAAATCTCAGATTTAGAAAACTTAACAAAAGTCGTTCAAAAACTATCAAATCAAGTTATAGATTTGAAAAGGACGGCTGAAGAAGCTTCTTCAAGCAAAGGGCCTTACAAACCCCCGTTTAGGAAGCCTTTTCCCACCAACCGATCTAATCCAAATACCAAGGGCCTAAATCTAGAAAGCCTGCAAATCACCATTCGGACAATTCTAGAAGCCCGGGATAACTTGATGCCCCCTAAGATCCCTGAGGAAGTAGTTGAACAAGAGACAGTTGAAGAAGAAGAATCTTCTCCTAACATTTTTGGACACTTTTCAAGCTAATTTTGAGATAGTACATCCCTACAATACTAGGAGTAAGACAACAAACAAACCTTCCTCTGAAAACACTACGACTTTGACCCCAAAACAATCTAAACCAACTGAGACTAAACAGAGTCATGTAAACCCAAACTTAGATTATGATTTAGTTGAAGATCTAAAAAAGTTAAGGGCTAACATTTATGTTTATGAATTATTAAAATTTTCGTTTTTGCTACAAAAAATGTTACAGAATATCACAGAGAATAGAAAAATGGGTAATCCAAGCAATAACAAAGTTTTTCAAAACAACACAAAAGTTCCTCAGAAGGATTCTGCTAAGAACAATTCTGATCCTCACGAGAAAGGAAGTCTTCCTGTAAATAATGTAACAAATGTAGATAAATTATCTTTAGAGGTTGCGAGTAAAAAGCCACAAGCTTCCACCATTAGTACTCGTAGAAATCTACCTCCATTTTTGTTAACTTTCGAAATCTTTAATAGAAATGTGCACAATTGTATGGTAGATTCAGGAGCGTCATCCAATGTAACGTCATGGTCTATGTGTCAGAAGATTAATTCTAAAGTTGAACCATCCACCTTAAAAATAATTCAACTTGATCGAACTAGTGTTAAAGTTATAGGCGAATTAAGGAATGTGCTTATAAGATTATCGTCTAACCCCAAAGTTCATCAAGTGATTGATATTATTGTTGTGGATATTCCAGAAGTTTATGGTTTGCTTTTAAGTAGATACTGGTCAGAGAAGCTACACGGCTATTTTGCGATAGATTGGTCTCATCTGTGGCTACTCAAGAATGGCAAGCCCAACAAAATCAAGGTAAATCATGAACGCTAACTAAAGCTCACGGTCACAAATTTAAATGATCCCAATGAGCCATTTACACCTTCTGTTGATTCACCCAAAATACAAGGGATGGGTACCTTTTTTGGCAATTTCATGGCCGAGACTTCAGCTATCATTAATCCGGAACAACAGTCCGAGATTGTAGCATATATGTAGCCGACAGTTTGTACACAATGGTCTCATGCACCCAATAAAAATAAAATTTGGTCTCTTTACTTTGACTGGTCAAAGTCCAAAGAAGGAGCTAGTGCGGGCTGCGTTATTATTGATCCAGCAGGTAACAAAACCCTGATTGCATGCAGGTTAGAATTTGAATGTGCTAATAACATAGTAGAATATGAGGCTTTATTGCGGGGACTCAGAAAAGCTTTATATATGAACATTCAAAATTTTTCTGTCTTTGGTGATTCGGAAATTGTGGTTAGAGAGGTAAGAGATTCTATCCACTATCTGTCTCCGCATCTTAAAATCTACCAATCTGAGGTATGGAATTTAATGAATAAGTTTTCTGCTTTCAACATAAATTATATTCCTAGATTGAATAATTTTGAAGCTGATTTATTAGCTAACATAGCTTCCAAACTCTTTCCTACAGAAGGCTTGTCCCTGAATGCATTCTCCGTCGAAATGTTGTTCAGGCCATCCGTTCCTGACAACATTACGAATTGGAGAGTCTTCGATGACGATCAACAAATTATCAATTTCCTGCATATGGAAGAAACTTTCCAGGGCGCGGTGATTGACGAATGCACTCATGACGACAATCTACACGATTTCACGGTAATACCAGATCCGAGACCTCCTAATTCTTCACCGGACATGGTAAATTCTATCCCTAAATTTGTAGTTAGATTAGAAAAATTTTACGATCTTTAAGACAAATTCAAAAAATTGGTCAACTGTAAAACAAATAGTTCCTCTTTGTCGTATGAAAAAGTAAACTTGGGAACTAATGACAATACACAGTGCATTAATTTAGGGGTGGGGTGTTCTGAACAAGAAAAAGCTGCATTTATTAAATTGTTTAAGGAATTCAAAGATGTTTTTGCATGGACGTATGACGACCTTAAAAATTTTGACCCTAACATCATACAACATGTCATTCCTATGAAACCCCAAACCTTGTCGTTTCAACAAAAGTTAAGAAAAATGCACCCTAAGCTCGAACCGACCGTCAAAAAAGAATTAAATAAACTTCTGAATGCTAAGATAATTTTCTCAGTTAGGCACACATAATGGGTTTCTAACCTTGTCCCTGTCTAGAAGAAGAGTGGTGAAATCCGACTATGCGTCGATTTCTGAAACCTTAATAGAGCATTTGATAAATACAACTACCCTGTCCCACCCATGGAACATATCCTTCAACATGTATCTGGTTCTGAAAGACTATCCTTATTGGATGGTTTTTCAGGGTACAACCAAGTCCTGATGTCTCCTCTAGACCAACTTAAAACTACCTTCCGCACTCCATGGGGCACCTACACTTATAGGAAAATGCCCTTTTGACTCATTAATGTCGGTGCCACTTTCCAGCGAGCGATGGACATCGCTTTCCGAGGCTTAATCAATCAATCTATCATAGTTTACCTAGATGATGTTACTGTATTTTCAAAAAACAAAACTGATCATCTAGCTCATTTAAGAGTCGTTCTACAGCGATGTCATAAATACGACATTTCCTTGAATCCTAAAAAATCTATCTTCGCAATAGAACAAGGTAAGCTCTTAGGATTCATTGTGTCAAGAAAAGGGATGATTATCGACCCTGAAAGGATGCAAGTCATATTGAAACTTCCCCCTCCCTCATCCAAAAATTCTATGCAGTCTTTCTTAGGCCAGATAAATTTTGTGAGGAGATTTGTCCCCAGTTTTTCAGAAATGGTAAGACCTTTACAGAATTTAATTAAGAAAGACGCGCAATATCATTAGGGACCCTTAAAAAACCAAGATTTTAATTCAATAAAAAAGGCCATAATAGACGCTCCTTCTCTCATGAGCCCGAAATTTTCACAAGTCTTCACTCTCTACACATTTGCTTATGGTCGCTCCTACGTTGTTGTCCTATCTCAAAAGAATGCTGAAAACAACGAAGTCCCAATTGCTTTTATGAGATCTGCTTTCAAAGGTATGGAACTTAATTACCCAGTGGTAGATCAGCAAGCCTATGTTATTTTTAAATCAGTCAAGCACTTCCGATCTTATCTTTTGAAATCTAGGACGAAAAATATTGTTCCTTACCCAGCCGTCAGAAATCTGTTAGTGCAGAAAGAACTAGGTGAGAAGAGAGCGAATTGGGTTACTTCCTTACAAGAGTATGAGATAGAAATCACCCCATCACAAATAGTGAGAGGCCAAGGGTTGTGCAAGTTATTTGTTGACTCAGCAGCAGGACAGCAAGAAGAAAACGATATGTCAAACCCAGGACAACACAATCAAAATTTAATCTGTTGTGCACAAAACTCTGTCAGTCCCTAGTATGACGATATAAAATTATGTCTTGAACATGGGTTAGCCCCCCATAACCCATTTTGATGGTATTCTGTTTCATCAAAATTTTGATGGAGTACTAATGCGCTGTCTTGAGAAAGATGAAGCAGAAAAGGTCTTACTAGAATTGCACGCAGGAGAAGTTGGTGGGGATTTTGGTGGGGACACCACTGCCCATAAAGTTTTAAGATAAGGTTATTACTGGCCTACACTTTTTAGAGATGCTCATGCCTTGTTTCGCAAGTGTATTATTTGTCAAAAAGCATCTGGGCGGATACAGAAACCAGTCTTTCCTTTGCAGCCTGTTTCAGTAGACTCCCCTTTTCAGCAGTGGGGTCTTGATATTATAGGTCCAATCAATTCGTCATCCTCACAACAACATAAGTTTATCATAACAGCCATATATTACTTTACCAGGTGGTCTGAAGCTGCCGCATTAAGAACCGTGAATACCAGTCAAGTAATTGCCTTTTTAAATTCAAATATTATTACTCGTTTTGGTATCCCTGACTGTTTAGTATTCGATAATGCTTCTTATTTTTCGTCTCTTGAGATGAGCGAGTTCGGTATAGAAAAAGGAATTAAATTGAAGTATTCTACCATCTATTACCCCCAAGGCAATGGATTGACAGAATCAACAAATAAGAATCTGATTAAAATCATCAAGAGAATGGTATCTGAAAATCACAAAAATTGGCATAATGCATTGTTAAACGCAATTTGGGATGATAGAGTAACACCAAAAATTGTTGTAGGTAACTCTCCCTTCTTTCTCGTTTATGGCAGAGAAGCAATTCTGCCGCCACATATTCTTCTTCCCTGACTACAATTATCACAGAAAATACAAGAAGAAGACTTTCCCCCTTTGGAGAATCGAATTAACACTTTAATAAAACTAGAAGAGGTAAGAGCTCAAGCAAAACATAAGTTAGATGAGCATCAACTAGTGGTCAAAATTTGGTTTTATTCCAACTCTGCCTCTTATAGGAACTTTGAAGTAGGTGACCTTGTCTTGAAATGGGACAAACCATATGAGGGAAAGGAGAGCATACGAAATTTTAGAACTTATGGCTAGGACCATTTGTAATTGCTGAGAAATTGGGTCCTAGTTCTTTCTGATTACAGAATCTAGAGGGATAGCCAGACACCTATCCGGTGAATGGCCAAGCTCTGAAAAGGTATTTCACTTGATGACAACCCTGTGTATACTGTGTAAATATTTTTCTTTTGTTTGTTTTTCTTTTGTTGTTTTGGTTTAGATTTTTCCCTTACGCTTATCAGTTTTTGCTTTTGGAAATACACATACTTGCATTATGAACTGTTCAGACAAATAAAACAGAAAATTCTTTCTCTGAAATGACTATTGAAAAGTTGTCTAAACATCAATTATAATATACTTATGAAATTTACAGCCATGCTGAGGAAAGACTATTGTTTGAAAGAAGTTTATTGACTTCAATTTGTAAGTGAAGCCTATCATGATCATCCATCATCTCCTTACGTTGTCCCTGTTCCTTAAGGGAATAACTCAGAAGATGTCTCCCTGCTTTCGAAGGTCGGTTTTGTAAACAAACCATCTCTGAATCTTAATGAAGGACAGCTTAAAAAATTCTTTCAAGGTCTGTAAAAATATGACTAAAATATCATAATTTTCAGTGTCACCCCACTCGATTATATATCTTTAAAAACTAAACAAATCATTAAATGAGTTGTGGGACGTGTTTGTAAACTTGTCAAGAAACTGAACAGGTCTTCTAGCAGCGGGTAAATACATGCATGACTCCAAGACAACTTCGTCGAGGTACTGAATAGGCCCGTTGGCAGCGAAGCAATGTCGGGCATATGAAAATTCGCAAGTATGGAATCTCTTAACCTTAAAATGTCCTTTATTCTGATCTAGAACTTCTTGGTAGCATACGAATATCAGAGTGGGTTAAATGGAAACCCTGTCAAGGCTATGGACGCTTGTTGGCAACAGTGGCTCTGTCAACAGTATTTGATATTTTATCTTTAATATCATGACCCGCTTGTTTTAAGACTGTTATCAGTTTTCATCTTTTAAGCACAACTGGATTTTTTTTTATTAATGATGATGTTTAAACAATTTTCTGGTTGTTTTTGAGTTAGAATTATTCTCATTATCATAATCTGGATTTGTTCTTTTGGCAGAGATAAATGCTTCTACCAGTGTGTTGCCATTGTTGGCAGCAATTTTGCATTTTTATCTTTTCCTTACAAACTGCCTACACAAGGGTTTTGAACCCTCAATACCCGTCGCAATTCTTTAAAATAAAACGACGCTATTATCTTGCGCATTCACACACCTACCTTTTGTTTTTATTTTCACGACTGCAAGCGTGAAAACCTTGAGTTGAAATTCATTGTTGATAGCGTTAAAATCATCTTTGGATTATTACAGATCTTTTTGTTTATATCGTCGTGACTCTTTTACCTCCAACTCACTACTGATCATACATTTATCAAAACACCAAACTTTTACTCACTTTGCATTTGACTTTTGTTAATATGGTTTCGTTTTATAATTTTGTGATGCAATGATATTCTAGTGTATTTGATTGAATCCTTGATGCAATGGTGATATGATATTTTGTTGTCCTTTGATCAAATTCCTTGGTGCAATGGTTTCATAGAACGCATTAATTTTGTGATTAAATCCTTGGTGCAGTATTCGACATGTTGTTTTGTTTTAAATCATACACATACTATTGTTGGTTTAACATATGGACCAATTGTTGGTTATGAACACTATGGTTTTCAAATAGTTATTGGATATTTGCTCAAAATAGTTTGGTTATGTATGTTATGGCTTTCGATGAGTATGTGAATAATCCATTTGATATTTGGTGTACAAAGCTTTGGATTGTGATGTGAATTATTTAAATTACCAAGGTGTCGTCGATTGTACATGTCAAAATGAATGTTTTGCATGGTTTCAATTCATTCCACCACCCTCGCACGCATAGGCATTAACGTCTGCCTTGCATCTCGGGCTACCTCTGCTTGTTTTGAGAAAACTATGGGAATTGTTCTTGTGTCTACCTTGCCCAACCTCCTCACCGTTTACCCTAATTGTCTGTGTGCTCTCTGCTATGGCTCCTGTAGTGTGCATAGAACCCAATGGCGTCCGAACACTATTGTTATTTGATAACGCTCGTGAGGACTTGGAGAGTAATGGCTAGTTAGTTTTCCTTCAAAAATTTGAGGGTTTCAACCTCGCATTCGCTCAACAGTTTGCCCTCACATTCGATGGATGCAGGGCCAAAGTTGGAGACATCCAACTCGAATTGAAAAAAGAATTCCTTAGCTCAGCCACTAGTTTGCCAGCTAAGCGGCAGAAATGGTTTAAGAATTCGAAGGTGGATGAAGTGCCATGGCCGCTCCTATTCACCTAGAGGAAAATTATCAGTTATGACAAAGGTATGTTGGTCACAACCCTTAAGTCTCTATGGCATGATTTATTGGCCATTATTAAACAATTCGTTACTTACGAAGGTAGATATGGTTTAGTGTTTCTTTACCATCTCCGGCTGCTTATGAATTTCATAGATTACCCTTTGAATATGCCTCATTACCTCCTTCACAGTCTGTATAAAATGGCCAAATTTTATAAGAGGGAGAAGGCCAACTCCAACTTCTTCCATCATTGTCTGATTAAAATTATCATAGTCCATCATTTGAGGTTGAGTGGTGACTGTTGGGAAGTTTTCTTATTGAGGAATGGCTTTGCCACTCCTGAATGTAATCAAGTGGACAAGACTATGGTCACCGAAACCCTTTTCGGGCCTGTCATGCCACCTCCTACACTCTTACCCATTGTCGAACCCTCGACCTACCCAAACGCTGACCTACCCGACACCCTGCCTGACCCATGTTTGAAAGACAATGCTAAGCCTGTTAAGAGGCCTGCAAGAAAAAAGGGAAAGGGTAATACATATGTCAACAGCAAAGGTAATAGGTTGCACGTTGGGTATCTAGGTGTGCTTGTAATAAGCCCAAACAAAACACAGACCAAAAGCCTATTGTTTTAAGTGAAGATTCGGATTTTGAGATTGAGTGATTTTTGACTGAGGAGTACCCATAGTCACATGGCCTATGTTCTGTTGAACCCTATGACTACATATCCAACCTCCCATCATGCCTTAAGGATGACCCTAACTTCCTCGGGATCAAGCTTGATAGTAGAACCCCTAGTAATTTAAAAGATGCATCATCCAATGTAATGCCAGCCTAACCGACCATAGTGCGATGAATGCAACTCATGTCTCGAACGATACTCTACAGATGTCCCCCTGTTGCAATCCCAAATTAAGTCCTTGGAGGACTGGGTGACTATGTTTTCTAAGGAAAATGATAGACTGCATGCTAACGATAAGAGGAAAAAGACCACAGGTTCTATTGTGTTAAAAAATGTTGAGGCAACCACTGCCATTGTTAACTCAAAATTATCCTGACCGAATCGTATCTCTGCAGCCAAGGTATGTTATTTCAACATCGATTTTATAAGCGATTTTGTTGGTTTTGAATTAGCATGAACGATTGTGTTTTCTTTGAATTAGTATAAAAGATTTGTTTTATAAATCGAATATAGTTCTGTTTTGATTGAATTGATGCAAAAACGATTTTGTTTGCTTTGAATTAGTAATAAAGGATTTTTTTGATAGATCACATACATTTCGGTTACCATTCGATTAATTTAATACGATTTTGTTTGTAAATATGACCAGCTACAAAATCGTGAGATTTTGTAGCTAGTCATAAAATTTGAATTTCTGTTGATTTTACAATTAAACACTATCTGAAATTGTTTATTTTTGTCCATCTACAGGTACACATGAATTTCAATGGGAAATGGATCTGCTGTGGCATTTTAGAACATGCCTTTTGTTACATAGTTTTGGGATTAGGTTGTTAGTCTTAGGAAGAAATAGGAATCCGGGAGATTGTTCCCATATTTTTTGCAAACAGTTTTGATATTTTCCACAAGGATTGTTTTATCTTGTGGCCTTTATATACTTATTATTTTTTGTAAAGAAGCAATCACTGTTGGGAGAACAGAGACTATGGGCTAATGATTATACAGACTCGAATAGAAGTGGATTTGTTGTACGACTTTAGCTTCAATTTATCTTACTTTTGTTCAAGTTTCTATGCATTTTAATTTGTAATCAAATTATTGACTACTTTAGATATCAAGATTTGTTACAGGTTGATGTGATATGAATTAAGTTTTGTCCATATTTGATGTATCTCATTTTACTTACAACAATTACCCTATTTTAATTTTATGAAAAGAAGGTTTATCTTCTTTGTTAAATGGACAATTATGTACAAATCTTCACACTGGGATTTATCTAAATGTGATGATCTGTAAACTATAAAATTGTTGTTTCTATACCTCTTGTTTGTTCTGTCATTCGTATTCAAGAGCATTGTTGTTTCCTATTTACGAGAAGATTTTGGAAAATCTGGTGCAGGTTCCCCCATCAAATAGCTAAATCGAATACTATGCATAGGACAAATAGGAAGCACTACTTCAGATCAGTTTGTTATTTTCAATTTAATAGTCAATTAATTCGAGAATTCTCTGTAGTTTAGATAGATATATAGTACAGATTGTTATCTTCATTTCTTAGTTAGATAGTTTTTGTTTCATTTCTTTTTTATAAAAGTTATAAAAAATCCAAAAATAATAGCTTCGCTGTTATAAGACAATTTACAAATGATTTTGAAAATTTCGATTAAAATTTGTATTCTGTAAATTCTATACATATACAATCAAGATTTAATTGTATCGATAGCTAAACCTTTAATAAGTAGAATTATTGTTGTATAATATTAGTAAGTAAACTGTATATATAGTTTTTGATTTGTATATAGTTTGCAGTAGTTGTTTTTCACTTAGATTAGTTTCTTTAGTTTAGTTTTTCTTTCACTTTCCTAGGACTTAGATTGGCTAACGAAGCCGCTAAACCTGTCTAAGTGGTTTAATCCAAACGGATTGGGTTATTTAGACAACCTCGGACCGGATCCACTCCTCTAGTTGATGAGCGGTCAATTTCGCCTGTCAAGAAAATGTGAAAGTTGGAAAATCATCAACAAAACATGAGTTAACATCAATAAGAAATCTCTACACATGAGGTGGGAATACCCATGCTCAAGTGAAAAATAAACATGGCCATCAAATCAAATACTCTATGGATCCACAGAATATATAAGAGTAATGTCATGGACATAAACAACAAACAACAAATCCATGTATACAAATAAGTCATCATATCCATGAAAATTACATAGTGTATATATTAGGGACCTAACAACCATAACCCCTCACATAG
>JZKD02S1880085.1:0-11724 GCA_000966675.3 Picea glauca | reverse complement strand
ATTTATGTTATTATTTTGTATGAATCTATGCATTTGCAAAGTATTTTTATGAATTAAATTAGTATCAGAGTTAGAAATTTTAAGTAGCATAGCCCAGTCGATGGCTAGGGATGCTACAAAGTGGTATCAAAGCCCATTTTTCAGCACTGATCCTAGATGGGCCGATTAATAGAGAACAAAAGTGTAATTTGTAGATTATACAAGTACATTGTTTGGCAAAATGATGAAAAAGTATGCCTGCAACTTGTTTGTCGAAATTACGATAGTGGAATTGGGAAATATCACAATCATTTGAGGGTATTTATAAAGGGATTGGAAATCCCCAAATTTTAATTGCATATTGAACATATTTGGGGCTGGATATGGCCGAATTTTGAATTACAGTACCACAATGACGAAAATTGTAAAAATTCCCCCAATTCGTGAATAAATTTGAATAAGATTCATACCTAGGAATGTCAAACAGCAGTGCACAAAAGAAATTTGTTTTTGAAAAGGTAGAATTGGCATTTATTTGGATGAAATTGGTTTAAATTATACATTTTCAGAGAGGCCATGGTGAAATTGGACGAAATTGGGCAAAAGCCCCAATTTCTTGCAACGAAATAATGGCAAATTTTAAAAGTAGTGGACCAATTTATATGTACATGGATGGAATGGGCCGTATTGAGATTAATTATAGATTTATATTAGCGACTAAAGAAGAAGAATACAAAATTATGTATTTTGGGCATTTTTGGAAATTTCAAAAAAATCGCCAAAATTGGAAAATTGGGATTGTTTTTGTACCGTGACACAAGCCATATGTGGAGGGTAGGTTTCAGCTAATGTGTAGAGTGGGGTGGCATTTTATTCCATGGTGTAAATAATTATAGAGGTGGTGAGTGAGATGTCGCCACGATGGGTTGTTCACATGTCGGGTGGAACCATGAGCCGAACCATGGAACCTCATTGCGTGGTGGGGTACGATGTGGCTAGGATAACCTTAGGAAGGGGGTTAGAATCCACTAATGAAAACCATGTCACAACATCCCTAACCTTGTTTAGGTTTTGTGACCCCTCCCCACTTAGTTAATGCTCGATAGGTCAGGGGTCTGCAATGGGGAATGAGTTGTCAATCACTACCGACATCCTCTACAAGATGAACATTGGATTAAAATAATGGGAAAATTTGCATGGACAAAGTTATGGGAAGGGAATGGGGCCAACCCATCCCCATGACTCAATGATATGGAATCATGTTGGCAGGAAAGGATCTGCGAGGCCTGAAATATGCAATGTGTGCATTGTGGAGGTAAGGGATGATAGGGAAATACCATCGTGGTTGGAGGATGACTAGGAACCACTCCAAAGTTCCAGGTGGACTCAAGATTCCATGTCAAAATCTAAGTCAGTACAAGTCAACTAAATTTCACATAAATTACTAAACATTATTGGAAATTTATAGTGTTTTTTGAGGTGTTGAATTTAAAAGGCATTTTTGAGGCCCTAAATAGTGTTTTTTGCTACTCATAAATGTAGCTCAAATGAAAATTCTTGGAAATATTTTTCTAACTATGTATTCCATTCGTCAAACATAGTTAGGATGGGGGATTTACATCCCAAACAATCGAGAGTAAATTTTAATCCCCAATTAACTTCTGAGGGACATAACTTCCTGCTACGGAATCAGATTGAGGCATAGGATCAGTCTATGGAAATCTATTGATCCATAGATGATAGCCATGGATTCAAATTAAATTTATTGGCACATTAAAAAATTTAATAGGTCCTAGAAGGTACATGTAGCATTCAACGATAAAAATATTGGTTGGCCTAAAACTTCAATAGGTTGTATCTAGCATCTTGGAGCTCAGATGTGGGTGAAAATTCTCCAGAGTATCCAGAATATATTTATGAAGGAACCCAATTTGGATTCTGCCAAAACTCCAAATGGGCATGTGTAAGGATGCATATGCACAATTAAGAATTGAACCTGGATGAGGGGTGAGAAAAAGGAATTAATGGGTAATATTTAAATGAAAATATCATTTTGGTCAAGAATCAGAATTGAGAAAGGAAGTAGAAGTTGGAAAGGTATTGGAAATAATAGTCTATATATCCACCCAAAAAATTAATCTGGACAATTGATTTTACAAGGAGACAAAATAAATAATTCTGATGCATTACTGGAACAAAATTGTACATAATTTTCATGAATTTATTAAATTATTTAGTCTAACAAATCTTGTTGCTTTCACATTCTATAGAGTAACAAAATTTAGATCAAAACAAGATCAGTACAGAGATCAACACTATGGAAGATTCACAAAGGAGTTAAAACCAAGAAGAGGAAGTTAGGGGGTTATATGTCAACATGGGTAATGAAAGAACTGAATCCAATGGACACAAAGAGGGAAAGGAGGAGAGCATGAACTTGTTGGATACCATCAAGAGTCTAAAAAAATATATCCAAAGTTATAAGGTTGATAATTCGAAGCTTAGGAAATATAAAGAGACGAAATATGGATTCAACATGAAGTTGATGTAGAGCTTGGAAAAAATGAAGAAGAAGATGAACAAGAAGACATAATCAATAAAATATAGGAGTCATAAGTCTCATAACAGAAGAAGAGAAGAAATAAGTGTTGATAAGCATAAAAAACACTCACGAAAGCATCAAGTTAGGATATTACACAATAGTTCAAGTCCATCACATCTCAGAAAGCATAAGAGGAGGTATGGGGTAGATGAACTGCATGGAGATATGAATAATATCAAGCCTCCTACATTTGATGGTGAACACAAAAAGGATGAGGATGCATAGACCTAGCTTCTAGGAATGAGGAAGTACTTCCAATTACATAACTACTCCTCACAAGCAGAAGGAAGAATCTCCATCTATCAGGTCAAAGGAANATTTATGTTATTATTTTGTATGAATCTATGCATTTGCAAAGTATTTTTATGAATTAAATTAGTATCAGAGTTAGAAATTTTAAGTAGCATAGCCCAGTCGATGGCTAGGGATGCTACAAAGTGGTATCAAAGCCCATTTTTCAGCACTGATCCTAGATGGGCCGATTAATAGAGAACAAAAGTGTAATTTGTAGATTATACAAGTACATTGTTTGGCAAAATGATGAAAAAGTATGCCTGCAACTTGTTTGTCGAAATTACGATAGTGGAATTGGGAAATATCACAATCATTTGAGGGTATTTATAAAGGGATTGGAAATCCCCAAATTTTAATTGCATATTGAACATATTTGGGGCTGGATATGGCCGAATTTTGAATTACAGTACCACAATGACGAAAATTGTAAAAATTCCCCCAATTCGTGAATAAATTTGAATAAGATTCATACCTAGGAATGTCAAACAGCAGTGCACAAAAGAAATTTGTTTTTGAAAAGGTAGAATTGGCATTTATTTGGATGAAATTGGTTTAAATTATACATTTTCAGAGAGGCCATGGTGAAATTGGACGAAATTGGGCAAAAGCCCCAATTTCTTGCAACGAAATAATGGCAAATTTTAAAAGTAGCAGAAAAATTTATATGTACATGGATGGAATGGGTCGTATTGAGATTAATTATAGATTTCTATTGGTGACTGAAGAAGAAGAATACAAAATTATGTATTTTGGGCATTTTTGGAAATTTCAGAAAAATCGTCAAAATTGGAAAATTGGGATTGTTTTTGTACCGTGACACAAGCCTTATGTGGAGGGTAGGATTCAGATGATGTGGTAGAGTGGGGTGGAATTTTATTCCATGGTGTAAATGATGACAGAGGTGGTGAGTGAGATGTCTCCACGATGGGGTGTTCACACGTCGGGTGGAACCATGAGCCGGACCGTGGAACCTCATTGCGTGGTGGGGTACGATGTGGCTAGGATAACCTTAGGAAGGGGGTTAGAATCCACTAATGAAAACCATGTCACCGGGTCCCTAACCTTGGTTAGGTTTTGTGACCCCTCCCCACTTAGTTAACGCTCGATAGGTTAGGGGTCTGCAATGGGGCGTGAGTCATTAATCACTACCGACATCCTCTGCAAGATGAACATTAGATTAAAATAATGGGAAAATTTACGTGCCCAGAGTTATGGGAAGGGAATGGGGCCAACCCATCCCCATGACTCAATGATATGGAATCATGTTGGCAGGCAAGGATCTACGGGGCCTGAAATATGTAGTGTGTGCATCGTGGAGGTAAGGGATGATAGGGAAATACCATGGTGGTCGGAGGATAACTAGGAACCACTCCAAAGTTCCAGGTGGACTCGAGATTCCATGTCAGAATATAAGTCAGTAAAAGTCAACTAAATTTCACATAAATTACTAAACATTATTGGAAATTTATAGTTTTTTTCAAGGTGTTGACTTTAAAAGGCATTTTTGATGCCCTAAATAGTGTTTTTTGCTACTCATAAATGTAGCTCAAATGAAAATTCTTGGAAATATTTTTCTAACTGTGTATTCCATTCGTCAAACATATTTAGGATGGGGGATTTACATCCCAAACAATCGAGAGTAAATTTTAAGCCCCAATTAACTTTTGAGGGACATAACTTCCTGCTACGGAATCAGATTGAGGCATAAGATCAGTCTATGGAAATCTATTGATCCATAGATGATAGCCATGGATTCAAATTAAATTTATTGGCACATTAAAAAATTTAATAGGGCCTAGAAGGTACATGTAGCATTCAATGATAAAAATATTGGTTGGCCTGAAACTTCAACAGGTTGTATCTAGCATCTTGGAGCTCAGATGGGGGTGAAAATTCTCCAAAGTATCCAGAATATGTTTATGAAGGAACCCAATTTGGATTCTGCCAAAACTCCAAATGGGCATGTGCAAGGATGCATATGCACAATTAAGAATTGAACCTAGATGAGAGGTGAGAAAAAGGAATTAATGGGTTATATTTAAATGAAAATCTCATTTTGCTCAAGAATCAGAATTGAGAAAGGAAGTAGAAGTTGGAAAGGTATTGGAAATAATAGTCTATATATCCACCCAAAAAATTAATCTGGACAATTGATTTTACAAGGAGACAAAAGAAATAATTCTGATGCATTACTGGAACAAAATTGTACATAATTTTCATGAATTTATTAAATTATTTAGTCTAACAAATCTTGTTGCTTTCACATTCTGTAGAGTAACAAAATTTAGATCAAAACAAGATCAGTACAAAGATCAACACTATGAAAGATTCACAAAGGAGTTAAAACCAAGAAGAGGAAGTTAGGGGGTTATATGTCAGCATGGGTAATGAAAGAACTGAATCCAATGGACACAAAGAGGGAAAGGAGGAGAGCATGAACTTGTTGGATACCATCAAGAGTCTACAAAAAAATATCGAAATTTATAAGGTTGATAATGCGAAGCTTAGGAAATATAAAGAGACGAAAGATGGATTCAACATCAAGTTGATGTAGATCTTGGACAAAATAGAGAAGAAGATGGACAAGCAAACATAATCAATAAAATATAGGAGTCATAAGTCTCATAACAGAAGAAGAGAAGAAATAAGTGTTGATAAGCATAAAAAACACTCACGAAAGCATTAAGTTAGGATATTACACAATAGTTCAAGTCCATCACATCTTAGAAAGAATAAGAGGAGGTATGGGGTAGATGAACTGCATGGAGATATGAATAATATCAAGCCTCCTACATTTGATGGTGAACACAAAAAGGATGAGGATGCAGAGACCTGGCTTCTAGGAATGATGAAGTACTTCCAATTACATAACTACTCCTCACAAGCAGAAGGAAGAATATCCATCTATCAACTCAAAGGAAAAACATCAATGTGGTGGGACCAATTTGTGCATGTGAAGCACATTGATGAGAACATGATTACTTGGAGGGAATTCAAGAGGTATTTTCAAAATAAATACTTAACCAAATGATACTATGATAAGAAAATGAAGGAGTTCTTTGAACTCAAGCTTGGGAGTATGACCATATATGAGTATGAAAGGAGGTTTTTAGAACTGCTGAAATGTGTTTCTTTCATCAAGGATAAAGAAGTTAAGATTCATACGTACATGAGTGGGATGCCATCATTTATCAATGATAATATATAGTATGATGATCCCAAGACACCGGAGGAAACCATAAGGAGGAATAAATGCATTTATGATCAACATAGAGCACGACCAACTTTACCAAATCCGTGGCAAGAGAAAAAGAAAAGTAATATGGATTAGAGGAAGAAGGGGACCAAGCCACCATTCTTCAAAAATAATTCTTAGGGAGATCTAGCCTCTAAAGAACCTAGAATGATAGAGACAATGGGGAAAATAGCAAGGAAACCACCCATTCAATGTTGGGGTTGTGGGGGAGACCACATGCATCAAGATTGTCCTCATAGAGCTGAAAAAGTGAGGATTTTTCATAATATTTAGCATGCTGATACAGTGGAGGACATGGGAATAAATGTACCAAGGATCTATGCAACTCTGGATAAAAAGAAAGCTAGCTTCCAGTCTCATAGGATTGAAGTGGAAGGTAATATCAATAACCAACCTATTGGTATTTTAATTGATTCATGAGCTATTCATAGTTATCTAGATCCTAAGATGGTGTAAATATTTCAATTTCCAAGAAGCAAGCTTGAAAAACCTTGTTTAGTGCAGCTAAATACAGGAGCTAAAGGAAAATTAATGAGATGGTTAAGGCATGTCCAATGTACATGAATGGAATCTGAACAAGAGTAGATTTGAATATCATACCTTTGGTCTCATGATTGCCTCATTAGTATGGATTGGTTGGACAAGCATAATGTTATCCTAGGTTGTTATAATAAGGCCTTTACTTGCTTGGATGAGGAAGGGAACTTGAGGATAGTTCAGGGAATTCACAAGGAAGTAGCCAACATAGAAGTTGCATCCTTGCAGTTGAAGAAAAGTTTTAGGAAAGGGTGTCAAATATTTGTAGCACATATAGAAGAGACACCTAAAGATAAGGTGACAAGTATTGAATATTATGAAGTCCTAAAGAAGTTTGAAGATATATTTAAAGAAATATCGGGATCACCACCCAAGAGAGATAATGATTAATCCATTAATATGATTCCTGGAGAAACCCGAGTATCCAAGACCCCTTATAGGATGAACACACCAGAACTAAAGGAATTGCAAATGCAACTTTAAGATATTTTCAAGAAAGGGTATATACACCCAAGTGTGTCACCCTGGGGTGCCCCAATATTATTTGTGAAGAAAAAGGATGGAACGTTGAGACTTTACATTGACTTCAAGTAGTTGAATAGGGTAACTGTGAATAACAAGTATCATTTTCCAAGGATAGATGACCTCTTTGATCAACTAAAAGATGCTAATATATTCTCCAAGATTGATCTTAGGTCAGGCTACATCAGGTAATAATTAAAGAAGAAGAAATCAACGAGACTTCCTTCATAACAAGGTAAGGTCATTATGAGTTCACAGTGGTGTCATTTGGGTTATCAAATGCACCAACTTCCTTCATGTGTTTAATGAAGGGTATTTTTAAGGATTACTTAGATAAGTTTTTAATTGTCTTCCTGGATGACATTCTTATATATTCTAAGTCTGAGGAAGAGCATGAGAAACACTTGAGGATGGTATTACAGGAATTGAGGGAGCATTAGTTGTATGCCAAATTAAGGTAGTGATCATTCTACCAGAAGTAAATTCATTATTTGGGCCATATCATTTTAGAGGAAGGAATAATAGCGGACCCATAAAAGATAAAGGTCATTGAGGGGTGGCCAACACCAAGGAATGTCTCTGAGGTGAGATCATTCATGGGACCACCAAGTTACTACAAAGGATTCATTGAGTGATTCTCAAATATTGCACACTCAATCACTTCCTTGCAAAAGAAGGGTGCGAAGTTTGAGTGGACATCATATTGTGGAATGAGTTTCCAACACTTGAAGCAATTACTAACAAGTTCTCCAATATTAAAGATTATTAATCCAAATGAAGACTTCATTGTATGCACTGCTGCTTGTAAGGAAGGACTTGGTAGAGTTCTTAGTTAGAATGGGCATGTGGTATGCTATGAATCAAATAAATTAAAGAAGCATGAAAGGAACTTACTACTCATGATTTAGAATTGGAATCCATAGTTCATGCCTTGAAGATGTGTAAGCACTACCTCATGGGGAAAATATTTGAATTGAGGATAGACCATAGTGGCCTAAAATATTTGTTTGGACAATCAAATTTAAATGTCAGGAAAAGCATAAGGTTGGAATTCCTTAGTGAATATGACTTTGATATAATGCATATCAAAGATAAAGATAATAAGGTGGTTGATGCACTCAACAGGAGAGTGCATGAGATGCATGATAAAACCATTAGCATGTACCAATCAAATTTGAAGGAAAACATTTTAGAGGCTGCAAAATCAGATCATAAATACATGGAGGTAAATGAAAATTTTCAGTAAGGTAATTTGTAGCAGAAAAGTGAAGAATATAAGCTGGGAAAGGCTAGAATTATCATGTAGAGGGGCATACTTTATGTGCCAAATTCTCAGGAATTGAAAAATCATATTTTAACATAAATGAATAATGTGCCTTATGTTGGGCACCTCGATTACCATAAAAATATTACAGTTGTCAAGAGTAGATATTATTGTCTAGGTATGAAGAAAGAGGTTGGTCATTTTATTGCAAAGTGTTTGGAATGTCAAAAGGTCAAGGTTGAGCACAAACAACCAACTGGTATGCTACAACCATTACCCATTCTTGAGTGTAAATGGGAAGTTATAACAATGGATTTAATCACCAAGCTGCCCATAACAACCAAGTAACATGATTCCATCATAGTGGTGGTGGATAAGCTTACTAAAGCTGCCCACTTTATTCCCGTAAAACTCACTCAAAAGGAAACCAATGTTGTTGATATTTATCTGAGAGAAATTTCTAGGATGCATGGTATTCCTAATACATTTGTATCTAACAAAGATCCCAAGTTTACATCAAATTTTTGGAAAGGATTATTCAAAATATTTGAGACCAAATTGAACTTTAGCACAACCTATCATCTAGAGTCATATGGGAAAATAGAGAGGGTGAATCAATTGATTGAAGATATGTTGAGAATGTATGTGATGGATAAACCATCCAAATGGGAGGATTAATTGCATTTGGTGGAGTTTTCTTATAACAATGAGTATCAAGAATCTCTAAAGGTGAGCCCATTTGTGGCACCTTATGGAAGAAAGTGCAACACACTAGTGAGCTAGGATGACCCAACAGACAGAGCAGTGGTTGGAATAGAATTACTCAGGGAAAGGGAAGAGCAATTGGTGAGAACAAAACATAATTTAAAGGATACCCTTGGCAGGAAGAAAAGCTATGTTGATATGGGAATAACTCATAGGGACCATGTGTTCGTGAAAGTAAAATCCAAAAGAAGTTCCCGGAAGTTGGGAAATTGTTCAAAGCTGGAATCTCGTTATTGTGGGTCATTTGAAATCCTGGAGAGGATTGGTCTTGTAGCATACATGATTTACTTACCTACATTAATGTGCATTCATAATGTGTTCCATGTATCATTTCTTAAAAAGTATGTACCTGATGCTAATCATGTCATTGATTGGATGTGATCCAGGTGGAGCAAGAAGACAAATTTCAAGTGAAATCAGTTTACACATTGGACTAGAATATCAAGCAGCTCCGAAATCGAGCCATATGGATAATAAAGGTCTAATGAACCTGGTGCAGTCATGAGGATGCAATTTGGGAGCATGAGGATGTAACATGGGAAGAATACCAACATAGTTTTGAATACTTTTGAAGTTTTGATTGTATATTTGTATATACTACATCGAGAATAGTGAATAAATAAGGGGGAGAGGAATGTAATACCCCTAGGTGGAACCCCAGTTGTACATATAAATGTAAATGAACACATAGGCTCGTGAGCAAGGATATTTTGGGCCAGAGTGCCTTCATGTATATGCATTTTTAGGTCATAGTTCCTATGTGGTTATTAGGATGTGGATCCATATGATAAAATGGCCAGTGATCCATCATTGTAGTATGTAATCACACACAAATTTTAATGAAAACACATCAGTGCTACAAACCCACCATGAAAAAGAGTATGGGGGGGTAAAATCCCCTAGATATGGAAATGGGGATAAAATTTTAGGAAAATGAGCTAAGCTATGGGGGCTTAAGCCAAAAGGAATATTATATTAATATTCCTTAAAGTATAAAGTATGGATATTTATTTTATACTAAGTTTTATGGATGGGGAAAAGTGGGGTTCGAGTGGGCCCAAGGTAGCTCCCAACATGACAAGTGTAAAGTTGGGAAAATGCATACATATAGTTTGGAATTAGTTTATTTTCTTATCATTCTATCTTCATTCCTTCACTCATTGAGCTACCATCCCTACCATGCTGGTTACTGTACCCATACCTATACTTGTTCCTATACCACGAAATATTTGGAGTGGAAGAGGTCGATTTGCAGGCCCGTGGACTATTGAAGAAATAGGTTGTCAGGCCTGTGAGCGTTCTCCCCAGGGGAGAGAATTGTTGGGAATTAATTACCAAGGTTCCAATTTTCATATACATGGATTTGAGGCTTCTTGTCGGGCTTGTTGTTGAAGCTCCGAAAGGGAAGTGGGGTAGTCAAAGGATTTTTGAGCAGAGAAAGGGCACACTTCTTGGGGTGGGACATGCATGTGGGGAATGAGGTATTGTAGGCTATTAGATTGAGTTGGCACCTGATTATGATATTTATGTTGTATGGGAGACCTTATCCCAAGTTATGATTCCATTTCCTAGGTGGATTTTAAGCCCCAACTCGAGGGTGACCCACTGCTGAGAATTTTGAGCAGTGTTGTCTAAGGGTGGGAGGAACGTGGAAGGTCTGCATACAGTTGGTGTTCTTTTTATCAAAGATAAGTGTCAATTTTTTTTTATTGATGTGTCATGTTGATATTTATGAAATTATGTTTATGGGTTTTTCTTGTGTAAGATGCATGTATATTTATGTTATTATTGTGTATGAATCTATGCATTTGTAGAGTATTTTTATGAATTCAATTAGTATCATATTTCAAAATTTTAAGTGGCATAGCCCAGTCGATGGCTGGGGATGCTACAAGTTTTAGGAGACCTAGAAGACTCTTGTTATATATGATGGTACATGGGAGTGATGGATGTGCACAATTTTTTTCTAATGCAATACTACTTGAAGGGGTACCAAAAGAGGGTTACATAGGTTTCCAACAAGGTGAAACATTTGTTTTGATTAACCCCATGAATTCATCTATATTTCCTACATGTAGTCTTCCCCAAATACAATTTTACGTATTGAATGACATATCTTTGTGCTTTAAAGATGCTGACAATACATGTCTCTACTCAGAAAGAAGAAATTCCCACAACTTATGTAGAGGAAAGAGCTCAGATACCACTTGTAAGGACCAACTGTGTTATAATAAGTAGAAACATAAATATTGTAGCAAATACTAGTTAAACAAAAAATATAGAGAATAACAACACCAACGATAATACCTTTATTGATAGAAATTCAAGTTCAGTCACCTCTTTGAGGAGGAAACCTCTAGCAGAGCAAATATATTACAATAATTCCCAAGACAAGACTTTCTCATGCCTTCTACTCCTATTTATATTAATTCTATCTTCTAAAGAACATTCTAGAGGAAGATCTTTCTAGAAGTGAAAGCTTCTATTAAGTCTTCTTACATTAGA
>JZKD02S1880084.1:561134-571748 GCA_000966675.3 Picea glauca | reverse complement strand
CATAAGGGGACCACTTTGGAGTTCATCCATTTGTGCACCTTATCAACCATGATAAGACACTAATGATTCATCTTTGCATCGATTGGTTTCCATTTGGACATATATCATTCTCATCCAGGGTATCATATCAATCAATGACATCAATCAAACCAAACCATTTACATATGATCCAACAATCTCCCAAATAATCAAACCATTGGCATCAATGACAATATGATCCAATAGAAATATCCTTACAATCTCGAACATATGTTGCATGTATTTATGTTTTCATGTGTTTTTTACCTATGGTCGTTCCTGGAAGCTTTTATGGTCATTGAACAACAAGCAAGTTGTAGCCAGCTGAAGCCTACTTTTTTTCCACAGTTACATTCCTGTAGATTATGTCCAAAGATGTGAACCAACTTTCCATGTGTTGAGATCCCTCAAAATGTTAATGTTAAGAACTTATGGTCGAACCCTTTCGACACTAGAATTTTTCACGAGTCTTCAAAAACAGAACTTGTAGAAATTTTGATTTACACAATTCATGTAGAACTCTGTTTCTACAGGGTCTATTTCTATAGGAATGATTGCAGAAAAGCATACCAATTTGGAATTTGTCAGATAAAAACCCTCATCTTTCCCTTTTTCTTCAAGAAAAACCTTTTGTTGAATTTGCTGACCACTAATTTACCTAAAAACTAGCTCAAATTATCATCCTCTCTAAGGAGTAAGTCAACTTGAATATTCTACAGGAACACTTCAGCCATCCTTCCTCGCTACTCATCATCCTAACAAACAATTATGGTATAGGATTGTGAGAAATAAGGGATACCATGAGCAACAAGTTGTCATCAAGTATATAGCTTGGGACATGAGAGATGAATTTAGCAAGAAACAACAACAACAACATGAGAATATAGATAGAAAATAGGGTAATGAACAACAACATTCTATTGAGCAGCAACAAGATGACGGACAACATAGGAATAGTGAAGAAAAATAGGGTACACAACAACAACAACAATAATGAAGACAAAGAGACAGACTTGATTGCACAAGGGTGTGCAAAAGATCAGCTGGGGGGTGATGATGAGCCCCAATATTGTGCATTTTAGAGGATCATCTTTGACACTCCTTTCCACCATAGGTTGACTGGATATTTACTTTTTGACCATATTTGGTAGTCAGTCATGGGTATTTTGTATATTGTTTAATGAATGTTTGATTGAGGAGGATTTTTGTTTATTATGTACCTTTTTGATCTAATATTTTTTCGAAAGATGTGTGTTCCACCGATGAGGTTGAGCTTCAAAAATCAAGTGTGCCAACACCCTAAAATTAGAGGATTTTGTTTCCTCAAAGGAGCCGACAACCGAAGATTAAGGAAAACTGTCCATACCTACCTCCTAGTGCACTCCTTGTGCATTTATGACCAGTTTTAATCAACAACATTTAGAGCTACAGATGTAAAGGGATGCGACCCCACATTCACTCAATCATCTCCTTGAATTAGGAAGGCAGGTCAAACTTTATAGATATATATAGGCCTCTAAGTCTAGGAGAGAAGGGGAAGAGTTTTGGAGAATTATTGTGTGGATATTTTGTGAAGACTTGTACTGAGAACTCAGAGATTTCCTGCTCCTGATGTATTACTGATATTTATGAAATAAAGATGGTTCCACTTTCAGTCTATTAAGGTTTCTTCAAGTTTCCTTTTACTTCTTGGGTATGGCCCATCCAAGAGGGCTCAAGGACCCTGCTACTATTTCTGTAGTTTTCATGCACATTAGTTAGTGCTTAGACAATAATGAAATAAAAAATGGTTTTGTTTTCATCTTATTAGAATTTTTCTCAGGGCTCCTTGTGATTTTTGGGTAGGGCCCACTCAAGAGGGTTCAAGGGTGATGTTGCAATTTATTTAGTTCTTTGCATGTTAGATAGTGATTTGTTAGCATTTCTTTTATTTTTAAAGATTAATATAGTTTTGCATGATTATTTCTGCTTTATGTCAAGTTATCATTAACCGGTTAGTTACAATAGGTATCTTGTAGAAAGGTTCAACAACATATTGGAACACTCTTGGGTTCCTTTCCATGGCCAAGAACCTTAGATCCATTTCATTTTATTATAGTCTAACTTTGTTGATGCTTCAAAAGACTTACACTAGCTTTCTAGGCTTCTCTTTAGCTTCCAATAGGAGTTTCCTGTAGAAACTGTACAACCCCTGTAGAAAGCTCCTGCAGGACTATTTTAGCTCCACATTTCAGTTCATCTTAATCTTCTTTTTATTAAAATAGAAATAAACAATAAAAAGACATATGGATTGTTTTTGATCCAAGGGTTAGACATAAAATAGCTTGTCTTGTTCATGCATTAGTTTATCTTTCCTTTAATATGAGTTTTATGTCTTAAACTAGAATGAATTCATCTTCCGGTTTCATTTTTCTTTTTATGGTTTAGTATGCTTTATTTCTCGCCATTAGACTAAATTCCTTTTTTGCAATTTAGATTAACTATCCTTTCAGTTGGTGTGGTTTTTATTCAAGCAGTAGATTAAGTTTCATTTTTTCATTTCAATTTCCTGCCATTAGATTGAATTCCTTTTCTGTAATTTAGATTAACAATCCTTTTAGTTGGTGTGCTTTTTATTTACGTAGTAGATTAATTTTCTTTTTTTCATTTCAATTTCCCGCACAATTTCATGCATATAAACCCTTGATCAGTCTTAAACCTATACTATTATCCGTGCAGACTGCATATACATTGCATATTACCTGTTAAGTTTGCATGAACCCCGAGTTGACAAGGTAAAGTAAGGAACCAAGGATACAATAGGAAATCATTGCTGCTATTTCTGGGAGCATCACTTTTTGGCACCGTTTCCGGGGAGGTGATGAAGTCTGCATGTTATTATTTTTTTTTTTTCTTTTGTGTGACTTGGAGAAGTAAAAATGATACCTCAGTCACAATGCCAACCTCACTATGGGATTTCTGTAGTGTAACATCCCAAGTTCTTTCACTTCGTGTGAGTATTGATAGCTCCTTGTCACACCATTTTTTTGCATTAAATATCAGAAAAGAAAAAAAAAGTTCACTTTCTTTTGATTTCATGAATGACTAGACCTAGAGATAGGAAAGGAATTTTTTTACGAAAAACCCCCACCACAAAAACAAGTCCAAGTAATCCAGAGATTGGTCCTAAAAGACTAGAAAGTTTTTTGAAAAGGGAAGCTAGAGAATTTGAAAATATTTCAGAAGAGAGTTAGTCCTCACCTCGTGTCATGGTCGATGAAGAAGACATATTTGAGTTCCCTATTCGGAAATCCGATAGAGAAGCCAAGATGAAAAAGATTAATCCTTATACTTTGCCTCATTTTCATGGGATTGTCTATGAATATCTTGATACTTTCTTGTTTTAGTTTGTTGTTATATGCATGACATATGATTATACCACTGATGAACAAAAGCTCAAACTTTTTCCTTCTACCTTGAAGGATTAATATCTAATATGGTTTATGATCTTGGAAGGAAATAATATCACAACTTCGGATCGGATGAAAAATACCTTCAATGAAAGATATAGAGATTATTTTAGAGCAAGAGACACAAGGGATGAAATTTTCAGAATGACACAAGGACCCGATGAATCTCTGGAAGAATTTGAAGAGAGATTTCAACTAAGCTAAAAAATATCTCAAAACTGCACTCTGGATGAATACTCGCTCAAGCTTGTCTTACTCATAGGAGTAAGAGAATATCTCATGGAAACATTGAATCTCCTCTCCAATGGAGATATCTATCAATTGGACTATGATGATATCAAGAAAATATTCAAGAAAAATTCAAGGTCCTCAAGAAAGAAAGATAGAAGCAATAGAGGTTTGATACCTCAATCTTCAAACCCAACTCACAATAATGGTTTAGTTTAGATTAGAACCATTGATAAAGAAGGAATTCCCTTGTTAGTAAATAGTTTCAGGCTAAAAGTTTACAACAAGACAATGACAAGGGAAGATATTAGAACAACAGTGAAGAGACAAAATATGGATGTGATTGACAACAAAGATGCTATCAATCCATCCAAATAACAAGATATGAAAAAAAATTTGGAATAAATATCCTCATCAAGAAAACCGCCTAGAGGCTTGATGAGGCAGGGCATTGGTGAAACCAGTGATGGCACTTCTACCTTGTAAAAACAAAAAAAAAGAAAATTAAAAAAAAGAGACAAAAAGGAAAGAGTTTTTTTTTTTAATAATGTTTTGTTTTGCAGGTACCTAACACTTCATTGCTACATCCATCCACAAATGAATAAAATCAGTAGTCAGCATAAACCTAATAAGTATAGTAGTCATTTCGAATTTTTCTATATTCATACATAACATTTTTCTTTATCTCCACATTCATAACATTTCCTATCATCTCCATATAATCATCCATATTTATCATATATACCACTTTCCCTATCCCATTTATGTCATTTTCCCCTTTCTTTTCAATGAAACCAGCCTGTAAGGTTATGCTACAAGATCCTACATGATTCTATAGGATAATCCTACATGGACAATTATACAAATAATGGAAGGCAACCCAAGTCAAGACCAACTTCAACAATTCAAATATTAATATTAGTAATAAAACTACCCTCTCCAACCATTATTTCCATCAGATACACCCTTGTGATAGAAAAAATCAACTTCTACAGGATACTCTGTATCATGTGGAAAATATTCAGCATGGCAGAAATAGATCTAGTATCATGTAGAATGATTGGAGGCCATGTTATTCTAGTGCATTGCAGATATGATCTTGAGGAGGATGACAAGAGAATCTAGAGACATCATCAATAATACAAGTCACCATTTTCCATTACTCCAGTCACTTGGAAGAAGCAAAATTAATGTGCATGCAAAGGTAAACAAACGTAACACGATTATCTATCCTCACAACATTTCATTAACCTTCATACAAATTTACCTATGCTTATTTCATATGGTTTAAAGCATTTATAAGGTCAATAAGGTGATGGAAACGAGGATGTTCATGTATTTTCAACTAGGGGGATGGCCATAATTCGTGGCAAGATTTGAATTGGCATGTGGAGAATAGGTGGTTTAAGTGTAAGTTTATTACTTTGAGTTAAAAAAGCATGAATTAAGGAGTTATGAAAACATAAGTCGATTGTTGTTGTACTGTTGTGACAAGACAACAATCCTATCCACGATTTGAGGGTATAATTCAGAGTTATAAAAATTGGAGCACCATTTTGATTTTGAAGAAGAAGATTGGCTCTAGTCAGGTGAAATCAGGAATCCGAGCTCCCAGGAGAAGAGGGTAAGAAAAATAATCAGTGAGAGGATCCAAGGACACTACGAGAGAAGATGATCATGGTAGAGCTGTATGTTTTGTTGGAGGGTGTCTTTCATATGTGTATCCATGATTCAATCAACTATATCCTACTCAAGGTAGTCAAGGTTGATTTTTGTAGAGGCCAATTGCTTAGTTACCTCCGAGGTTTCTAGTAGAGGTGGGAAATATGGGTGAAGGTGATCCACATTAAACACTGAATGCATTCCAAGGAATGGGGGAATACTTAATTCAAAATAATTCTCACCTATAGCCTTGGTGATGGTTTAAGGCCCATATCGAAGTGGGAAAAACTTGCAAAGGGGTCCTGCAAGGCGATATTTCTACAAATGTAACTAGACCTTATCACCAACTTGAAATGTGTGTGGGATCCAATGTTAGTCATGGAACTACTTGTATTTGGCATTGGATTTCTACAAGATGTCATGGAATTGTTGGCATATGTGATGAATCCTTTCAACAAATATAGTGGCCTTATCATCCTCAATTTGAGTATGGGAAGATTCTTCTTGTGTGGATCCAATGGGAAGAGATACATTAATTGAGGCCAATGGATGGAACCCCAAGTACACTTGAAAAGGGTTGTGGCCAATAGAGTTATGAAGGGCTCAATTGTGGCTATGATGAACATAAGAAAAACTCTTGTCCCATGTGCATGGATGTTTGGAGTTGTACATTCTCAGGATATGCACAATCATCTTGTTGACTACCTCCATATGTCCATTGATTTGGGGGTGGAAGGTAATTTATTTGGTGAGCTTCGTGTCCATCAATGACGACATACTAGACCAAAATGTACTCAAGAACCTAGTATCACAATCTGAAATAATAGTCTATGGTAGCCCAAACTGAACCCAAACACACTCAAATAAAATTTTAGTAGTGGCCTTGACTATGATACTCTTCTTACAGGGTGTCAAAACTACCTTCTTAGAGAATCGATCAATGACCACGAAGACATAATCATTACCATGATTGGTTGAAGGTAGACTGGAAATGTAATCCATGAAGATGGACTCCCAAGGCCTACCAGGAGTAGGAAGAGGGGTGTATAGCCCCTGTTTCTAAATGGCAGGTTTTATGATGGCATAGGCAGTACATGATATGATATACTTGCTGACATCTTATCAAAGCTTCGACCAATAAAAGTATTTTTGTAGTATTGCCACTATTTTTTCCACGCCAAAGTTTCCTTCCACTAGACTATAACGAGCTTCCCAATTCATCTTTCCATACTTGCTTTAAGTAACAAAATGATGGCCCATATGGAATAACAGTCCATCGCATAGATGAAAATCTACAATTGGGGTGGCTGTACCTAGTGTTTGATATGCGATAGTGAAGTCAATATCACTATCATATAACTGGGACCACCTTGAGGTCTCATGCCCACAAGAGTTCTGCACCATGGTCAGTTCTACAACTAGAATGTTGGAAATATTGCTGTCATTGATTTCAAAGATAGGGGGAGAATACATATGTCCAAGATAAATCTTACAATCCTACATATTTCCAAGACAAAGATTGCAAGATGGAGATTTTTGAAAGTATTACTTTTGGATTTTTGATGGTCAGTTTGGATACCCTATTTTTGAAGGAATTTTACCCTACATATATATCTCAAATTGGAGCACAAGTTATATGATTGTAAATATTATTCTGAGACCTTTCCAATGGTATATGGAATTCCCTCTAACTCCCTAAGAATGAGGAGATTTGAATTTTTCCATTCGACAACCCAACCATAAAATTGAGGTTGGATCAACTAGTCTTTTAGGGACAAAATTACTAGAAATACAAGATATAATTTCTTTGTTTTTAGAGAAACCAAGCAAGAGATCAAGTCTAAGGTGCGTTGAAGGTGTTGGGGTGTATTTCTGGTGTGCAAGAGAAGTCTAAAGGAGTTTCTTGGGGTCTTTATTATTCTCAAGGTTGTGATGTTGCCATCAGTGGATATTATCGTCAGTGGATGTTTCCATAAGTGGATGTTGTCGTTAGTGGATGTTTCCGTTAGTAGATGTTGTCTTCAGTGGATGTTTCCATAAATAGATGTTGCTTTTAATGATTGCATTCTAGAAATTATGCTATGATGATTTCTAAGGTTTGAAGGATTGTTTGTGGAATGAAGCATGCAGGTGAAGTTAGAAGTACTATGTGTATGAAGATATTGGATTAGTGTCTACACATATCTTATTGCGTTGGTGCTTATTTAAGAAGATTGGTGTCTCTAATAGGTTGATGTCTTCATATTGTTGAGTTGGCGCTTAGTTGAGAAGATTGGTGTCTCCAATGGGTTGGTGCCTACATCTTGTTGAATTGGTGCTCAGTTAAGGAGATTGGTGTCTCGAGTAGGTTGGTTCCTACAATATTTATAATAATAGGTTGGTGCCTACAAACATTTATAAAGATAATTTTATGGTTTTATCCCGATTGGGTTTCCATGTTAAACTTTGTGCATTATGATTTGATTTTATATGTGATTATTGTTTCTTAGCTAATGAATGATTGATGAATGGTTAAATAAAGTAAAAATTATCGTATACGGATTCAACCCCCGCCTCTCAGCATAAGCATAAGTTCAACAATTGGTATCAGAGCAGGTTCTTTTGGAAACAACATAACCAATGGAAAGTAGATCTCGAGATCAAACATGGCTGATCAAGAAGAATTTCTCTTCATAGCCATGGATACAAATTCTAGTAATAAAGAAAATGAGTACAATAAAAAAGAAGAAGAAATTGATGGGGAAGTGAATCTTGAAGCATAATTCGTTAATGTCTTAGAAAAAATAGTCAAGCTTAAGAAAAAGAAGTAGAAGAGGCAATTGCAGAAACACGAAAAGAAGGATTAAGATCTTGAAGAAATAAAGAAGATAATTATTATCTTGAAGACTCAACTAAAAGAGGCAAAGAGGATAGAAGAAGTGGTGAGAATCTAGCTAAAAGAAAAGGAAGAAAATTGTGAGAAACTAGAATCTAAAATAGTTTCCGTAAGAAAGGAACTAGAGAAAACAACTAATCAGTTGAATAGAAGCTTGAAATTTGGAAATAATATTGAAATATTAGATAATATTCTCAGTTTCCAAAGGTCACCATTCATCAAGACAGGTATTGGCTATGACGAAAAACAAAATACCCCCAATGAAGATGCAAGCATTAAGGTCACAAAGCCATAAGAAAAAGAAAATGAAGAAAATCCTAAAAGCTATGCCAACATTCTCAAAGGGACCATCAATAATGAAAGTGGCAACATGAAAGACAATGATGACTAGCAGAAACTTGAATCTTCTCACAAGAATAACAAGAATGAGTTCATGAGAGTTGTTCCACCATGAAGGCTTTTCACAAACCAATACCAAATTCTCTTTCTTGGATATTGTTTTTCTTGCAATAATTTTGATCATAAAGCAATATATTTTAGAGCTTATGCAATAAGTGATCATGTGAGAGATAGAAATAGAGGTTCTTAAAACACCTCAGAGGATGATTATGTGAGCAACAAAACTAGAAGTTCTCATGGGTTTGCTAACATAAACTACAATTTATTTGCTCCTCTACTTGATACTAAATTTTATAAGTGCAATAACTATGCGCACATAACACATGATCGTAGAAGCAACATTATAAAGTCTCCTAAAAAAATAGGGAAGAATATGTTCTTACCAATCATAGAGAAGAATACACCAAGGTGTGGAAAAGGAAGCAAGAAGAACCGAAGAGGGAAGAATGTGGACTTGTAATTTATGCTCAAAATGAAGGGAACCAATGGTACACTGACAATGGATGTTCAAAACACATGACAGGGGACCAAACCAAGTTTCTCACCTTGAAGGAAGGAAAAGGACGTAGTGTTACTTTTGGAGATAAGAATTCTGCAAGGATAGTTGGAAAAGGTACTGTTAGTCTTGATAATGGAAATACTAAGACATATAATATATTGTATGTTGAAGGGTTATGGCATAAACTTCTAAGTGTCAGTGAAATGTGTGATCAAGGTGACAACTTCACATTTCATTCTAAAGGGTGTGAGATAAGGAAAGCAACTTCAGGAAGATTAGTGGAAAATGCAAATATAACCTCAAGTTGTGTATACATACTCAATGAAGTCAAATGAGAAAAATGTTGCATGGGAGTGATATCTCTCTCATCTCGTTAGTAAGGGGAAGCACAAGGGAAAGTATCCCTTTTCCATTGATGTCAAAGGGGAAGAAGTTGCAGATAGAGGGAGAAGTTACAGACACAAGAGAAGTTGCAGACAAGGGGAGTATCATAATTGACTAAGGGTTTCCATCAATGAAAAGGGGAGATTGTTGGAAATATTGTTTTCATTGATGTCAAAGTCAGGGGGAGACTACATATATCCAAGCTAAATATTACAATCCTACAAATGTCCAAGACAAAGATTGTAAGATGGAGATTGTTGAAAGTATTACTTTTGAATTTTTTATGGTCACTTTCGTTACCCTATATTTGAAGGAATTTTTACCCTACATACCTAGTTTAAATGGGATCACAAGTTATATGATTGGAAATATTATTTGGAGACCTTTTCAATGGTATATGGAATTCCCTCTAACTCCCTAGGAATGAGGAGAAATGGGTTTTTCTGTCCGAAAACCTAGCCAAAACATTGAGGTCGGCTCAACCAGTATTTTGGGGACAAAATTACTATAAATACAAGATAGATTTTTGTTGAGTTGAGAAAAAGGTATAAATATTCTCCTTATTACTATGTTTTATGATATATTCTTGATTGACTTTTCTATTAACTTGAAGTAATTAGGAAAGAAAATGATTAAAAAGTCTTTAGGAAATATTATTGAGTGATATTAGATATTTTATGAACTTTGGTTTGAATTGTTTTGATTTTATTGCAGAAATGGACGATTGTTGTTAACTCAAGACAATTAAGAAGATCATGAAGATGCATAGGCCATTAAAGATCAAAGGAATCAAGCATAAAATGGTTGAAAGGAAGATTGACTTTTATTTTGCAATCTTCGTAAATAGTAAAAGAAATCCTGAGGATCTCTCGATCCCCATGATAGCTTAATTTACTTATTTCATTGTAATATATAAAGGATAGTGAACAATAGAGAGAGACCCAAGAAATTTATCCAAGCATTTGGATCTCTTAATTGTTGACATTCTGTGCAAGCAATCCCATTGTAAATTATTTACCAGTTATGGAATTAATGAAAGCTTCAAGCATTTTGATCATCTTTGCGTACTGAGTTTTTAGTAGCAGTACCTTCTGAAGACC
>JZKD02S1880084.1:541252-554075 GCA_000966675.3 Picea glauca | reverse complement strand
GTCTCTTCTCTTTACTATATGTTTAATCTGTTTTGCATATAATTTTACATTACTCTCGTACTTAACCATTGATCATAAATGTATAAGTGCTGAAACAGTTCGAACTGCAGAATAACATTGAGGCCTATTGCTAAAACAGTTAAAGCACGCAAACCCTGTGGCTGAAACAGTCTATGGACTACGATGCCGAAACAACAACTCACACACAAGAAGCTGTTACACTCTCCGTGGTCTAAAATGCTGAAACAACAACTCACACAGAAGAAGCTGCTACACTCTCCATGGTCAATGATGCTGAAACAACAACTCACACAGAAGAAGCTGTTACACAGTCCGTGGTCTACGATGCTGAAACAACAACTCACACAGAAGAAGCTATTACACAGTCCGTGGTCTACGATGCTGAACAACAAATCACACAGAAGAAGCTGTTACACCCTCCGTGGTCTACGACGCTGAAACAACAACACAAATATGTTACATTAACCACAACAACCGCACCTTGAGCTAGCATTAACCATCGCTGCTGCCTGAGACCAAGTTGCTGAAACAGTCAGAACGCAAATCCCGTGGCTGAAACAGCCCGCGATTTGCGATGCTGAAACAACATACAACAACAGTAACAAGAAGACAAATAAAGAAGCTGTTCCTCCAGCCGCAACAACAACACCTCACTCAACACTTGTAATAGCCTTCTGTTGCGGGAGACTAGGATATCCTATTCAAATTTAGAAAGTCGATCTGACTCAGAATAGGACTCAGATGTACACCTGTAATTTGTTGATCGAATTGTATCGAAGGGATTCTCCGCTTTAAATAAGAGGAAATCATCATTAGAGAGGACCTTCTTTTTGGCTAAGAAAGGATTTACAGAGAGGGACGTGTTTTATTTCGGACATTATAATATGATACAGTTGACAGATGAATAAAAGACTGTTCTGAGCATTTCGTTTTAGTTCCTCTCGTTTCAGGGGAATCTTGTGAGAAGGGAGGGTACACCTTCTTCACAAGATTCACCCATTAGCTTTGTAGTGTTATTTCTGTTCATGCCTTGATTAAATTCTGTTTTGTTGAAACACTACTTTACTAAACTCTGTTTTGCTTTACTGAACTCTGCTTTACTGATTGTTACATTGTTTTCATGTGATTCATGATTGGGTAATTGTTAATCATTCTAGTTAGCAATCCTGTTTGGTGAATTTATGAAGGAGTGATAATCAGGGACAGGTGCTAAAGACTCCTTCTTGGGGAATAGGGTCCTGTTCCATGTTAAGAGATAGTTAGCCTTCAGTGTGTGTCAATTATTTCAATTAGTAATGAGTTCATGAAAGTGTGCTAATCGGAGACAGGTGCTGAAGATTCCTTCTTGGGGAATAGGGTCCTGTTCTTTGTCAAGAGGTAGTTAGTCTTCAGTGTGTGTCAATCATTTCAATTAGCAACAAGTTCATAAAAGTGTGGTGATCAGAAATAGGTGCTAAAGATTCCTGCTTGGGGAATAGGGTCCTGTTCTTTGTTATAAGATAGTTGGTCTTTCCTTTTGCAGTGTCTTGAAAGATTTCTTTTCCAGGTTGTTATTTTCTTAATGTAATCCATGATTCTTTGGACAATTATTTCTTTAAACATTAAACTCTGCAATAGGTAGGCTGCCTTCCTGTAATTCAAGTTATAACTTTAGTTTGTTCAAGACAAAGTGTGATTAATATGTTTTTACTACAACTCTAGGTTTCTTTTGAGATTGAGCATATATAGTGCGTGGTTACCTTTGAAATAAACAAACTTCCCTGGGTTGATAATTTATGTAGCACCTGATTGTTTAGTTAAATAAGAAATATAATGACCAAAATCAATCATTAAGTTTCTCTTTGAATTATTTGTACGCTATGGATTACCCAGGGAAGTAATCACTGATGAAGGGTCGCAATTTACAACACATAAAATCATGGCCACTCTGCACAATTATCACATTAAACATAGAGTTAGCTTCCCATATCACCCACAGGAAAATGGACAAGTGGAAAGTACCAATAAAGTCTTGGAGGAAATCTTGACAAAAACAGTTTCAAAAAACTGTCAAAATTGGGCAGCCGAGCTTCCAAATGCCTTATGGGCCTATCGCACAGTATGGCGTAACACTACTGGATACTCTCCTTATCACCTAGTCTTTGTGAAATAACTTGTTTTTCTAATTGAATTTGAGATCAAGACTCTAAGAATGGCCCAGGAAATTGGGTTGCATCTTACGGAGGCACATACAGAATGCTTACAACAACTCAATGAGTTAGATGAATCATGCATGTTCGCCCTTCAGTGCACAACTGTTATTCAGCAACAAAGAGCTAGCTGGAATGATAAGCATATAAGGAAGAAATCCTTCCAGAAAGGTGATTGGGTGCTTCTCTATGATTCCAGATTTCAATATTTTCCTGGGAAATTGCAGACAAGGTGGCTAGGACTGTATGAAATCAATGAAGTTCATGATAATGGAACTGTCACTTTAGTTACCATCGACAAGTTTGGTTCTCCTTTTCTAGTAAATGGACATCGGTTATGACTCTACCATTATCTGCTTTCAAAAGAATCCTTTTGCCAAGACGTAAGTAATGATCTTACTGTTCATATTTTAGCTGGCTGGGGAGGTAACCCAAGAACTTCAGTTCCATGAAATTGTTGTCTTTCCAGCACTGTACATATTGTATATAGTTTTCTTTAAATATTTGATTGAGTTTTTAGGTTTTTTTTTACTTCCTAGGAAAGTTAATATAAAGAGTTTTGGAGAACAAAAACCAGAAAAGATGACTGTAATGAATATAAGTAACACTCTTTTCTGTTCCTTATTTCAAACTTCAAATTGCTCCTGTCTCACTTTGAAAAATCGATCGAATATAAATCTTGTTTTACACAAGAGATGAATATGTCATGTCCGCAACAAAAAGTCAGGCGACTGCACTAAAATAATGCTTAGCTGTAGTAAATGGAAAATGAATGCATGACACTAACAAACCATCCAATACTTCGATCATTGAATAAACCTACCCATAAAAATTGAATGAATTCAGTTGATGACTAATCAATCCTAGATTCGCTAAAACAAACATGTCTGCAGGAGGTTTCCAATTACTTAATTAGATGGTTAAAATTTTAACATCATCGTTGTCGTTCATTTGAATGTAGCAGCTGTCATTCCCTTTGTTGTGATTACTTTTCCCTTTGCGGGTAGTGTCGTTCATTTGAACGGAACAACTGCCGTTCCCTTTTTTGCGATTGTTGTTCCCTTTGCAGGTAGTGTCGTTCATTTGAGCGGAACAACTGTCGTTCACTTTGTTGCAATTGCTGTTCCCTTTGTGGGTAGTGTCATTCATTTGAACGTAACAACTGTTGTTCCCTTTGTTACGATTGCTGTTCCCTTTGTGGGTAGTGTCATTCATTCGAACGTAACAACTACCATTCACTTTATTACGATTGGCGTTCCTTGTTGCGGGTAGCATTGTTCATTCAAATGTAACAACTGTCATTCCCTTTGTCGGGATTGCCGTTCCTTTTTCAAGTAGTGATGTTCATTCGAAAGGAACAAATGCTATTCCTTTTTGCGGTTGTTCCTGTTGTTGTTCCTTTCCTTTGAAAGTCACGATTTTTTTTACGAACAACACATGCTATTTTTGTGACTACTCTTGATACGTTTAGCCACTCCTTTGGGTATGAACTTCACTAACTAATTTTCAACAACATTACTTCTAATTATCATAGTAACAATTTGTCGATTTCTATTTTGTGGACTATCTAGCATACCTCATCAAATTGTTTTTGGATTGATTTTTCCGAATTATCTTAATATTGTTCATAATCCTTAACCACCACAATTCGTTTCTTTCCCCTATATATATACATATACTTGAATGATAATTTTCCTCTACATCATAATAAGGAGTCTAAGGCACATTTTTACTTGGTATTCTTACACTTCTTACACCATCCCACACTCTTAAGGAGTAGATGAGCCTCCCTTAATAAAGCTTAAAAAAAGAGAAAAAGGAAATACTAATTAAATATAAATAAAGAAAATAAACTTCTCCCACAAAGGATAGGGGGTCTCATCATGAGCCAACCTACCGCGATCATAAGATAATAACATAAGTGACATTCCCACTATGGCTAACACACCAGGGTAATGGCCTTTAGCATTTAGTGTCAAAGGACAAGAGGTCTCATCATGAGCCGACTTGTTCACTTAGGTTAGGATCTAGTGAGTGGCATTGTCGTTATCTGGCTACCAAACCAAGATAGTGGTCTTTTTGGGAAAAGATGATTCAAACTATTTAATGAGCATACAGGCTCATCTATGGGTTAAAAGGAAACTCTGTCGAGGCTATGGACACCTGCTGGCAGCAATGGCTCTGCCTGTGGCATGGGATTTTATCTTAAATACGCTATTTTTTTTTTTGTGTGTTCCTAGACTTCCTTTCTTAAAAAAGAGGCTATCATTCCAGTTATATTCAACTGAAGGTAAAGTAACAAAGTTATGATATGTGGAATATTTATAAAATGTGAACAAATTTAGACTACTCGGAATATTTTTCCTTAAACATATTTGAACATGGGTATTTGAACTTGTACTTCCCACAAAAGGTGTGATTATCGTTCATGATTACCATTAAAGTGCTTTGAAAGTTATTAATGATTGTTCTCCCAGCGGCGGCGGCGTAGTAATTACCCCTCACTTGAACTGACCACCATCATTATTATCGCACATATCGACGGTCGAGGTTGAACTTTTCATTTATCCAGGTGCAGATATTCTGCACATTTATCGATAGATCATAATGATTACAATTAATGGGAAAATTCATATTTCTATATACATTTACTGTTCTGAAAATTTTACCATTTCTAGTAATATTTTCTCACAGGCTAGTCTAACTATGTTTGTAGTTGGTAACAATAGCTATGCTGACTTGTTTACATAAGACATGGGCGACCGAAGCCTCTGCCGCGAGCTCACATTGCTGTAATTAAATGACCAAGCAAGGGAAATTTTACACCGTATGGGATGGACAGAATACTTCAACAGATTGCAGGGATTCAACACAAATGTCACTCTAGCATTTTTTCAAAACTTATAGAGGGGAGTCTCAGTAATTTGAGGCATGCAAATTTCGGTTACTGATGCAATTATAATTGAGGTAACAGGCCTCCCAAACGAAGGAACACAATGGATCGAGAAATACAAAACACTCAAGAAGGCCGTGGAGTCCTTCGCAGAACCAGGAGAAGAATTCGACAAAAAGGAGAAAGGCCTCAACCCCTATGCTCTCAGTGAACCATGGAGAGAGATAGCAAGCATGATATAGAGATATATCACATGCGATGGATGATATGACGTAGTGAGTCCGCTCCACCTCAAGCTGCTAGAAGCACTAAAACAAAGGTCAGTGATAAATTTACCATTCTTTTTGAATACCATGCTGCATGAAGTCGCCAGAAGGACCCAGAAAGCCAAAGACCCTGCCAATGTAATTAGTCACCACAGGTTAGTAAAATTGATAGTAAAAAGGGCCTTAAACCATACACAGATAACTTGGGGAGAATTAATTGAGCTCGATAGGCCCCTACAAATTGAGCAACCTGAAGTCCACCATGAATTTCCTCCACAGGGAATTGATGCAGCTCAGACAGAAGGAGATAATGCCCAAATTGAAATGCCGATACCCTAACCTGAAATAGAAGTAGACCTCATTCGGTTAGCAAAAAATCAGAGCATCTATACAGGAACATCAAAGAAGAAGAGACAGAGAACAATTTCTGTTCTTGAAACCTCCATTGTAAAAAGAAAAAGGGGTAAAAAGATAGTACAACCTGAAAGAACTCAGGAAACGGTACAGACAGAAAAACCATCACATGAAAGTCTTGCATAACAACAAGATGATTTATTAAGAATTTATGAAGAAGAAATGGCCCAAGTTTTGGGAAATTTAGGGATATCACTTGCTGAAGATACAGACAGATATGGAGAACCCCAAGCACCAACTTCTTCTCATTCAAACCCTGTCTTGGATCTTCCTGATATGAAGATGCTATCTCATGAAGGAACAAACAACCAAAACATCACATTGAGGTAAACAACCCTTTATAACAACCAGAGCACCCAAAAGAACAATTAGAATAGGATGCCATTATTAGCAGGTTGGAACCATAATTGGTACAATCCCAACAAACCCTAACTCAATGCAGAAGTGAAATGGTAATAGTGTCAGAACATCAGAAAGTTGTCAGACAACTTCAATCCATGCTAGCAACAGAGAATGAGACCTTTGCTGAGCTCAACATAGCTAAAGAAAAGGTGAAAAAGGTACAAGTCCATCTTGATGGAGCCTTGGAGCAGATCAAATAAATTTGCTCTGTTTATTATGATATAGTAGCTTGCAGAGCCCCTGCTACTAATTACACCTCATTTCTATTAGAACATTATCTGTTGCTGAGAGTGAAAACTATTAGAGCATGAAAACCTTTTGAGTTTACCACTGTTTCTAATTTTGTTTCATGTTTTAAAGAATAAGATGATGGAGTAGAATAGTTTCTGTGTGGACTATACATTCACAACTTCATCCTAGGAGAAAATAGAAAACAAAATCCCAATCCTTTCACTGGGGACATACAGTTTCAGGTATTCTTGTCTTTTGCCAAAAACCAAACCAGGTGGGCTAAAGCACATAAGGTTTTCATGAAAAGGGAGAATGGAATAGACCTATGGATCAAAGGGGAACCTTTTAAAACCCCTATACCATTATGCAACACAGAACATTCATGAAGAGGGAGAAGGTTGTAGAATCTTTAGCTCCCATCCATGGACATGTTGTACATTTAGGCCTACAATATTTTAGAGAGATTAAAGAAGAATCCATTTGTGTTGCCAAATTAAGATGGAATGTCTCCTCAATTAAAGTCAAGAACATGGAACCCTTTGGTTTTAGAAATTTTGATGCAGCTACTTTTAGGTTAGAGAGGTATTCCAGACTGATCCTGGATGAAGGGCCTACCTGGACTGGATGCAGGTATAGTCCTCCCATTATTTGGTATCCTCCAGAGGGTTATCAGAGTAATTATGAAATTCGTAAGAAGGAGGAAGATGCTGCTTTTGAAGAGCTTAAAGGTAAGAATGGGTTCATGAGACCTCGAGAAAAGACCTCTCCTCCCTTCAGTGTCACTGCTTTACATGTAAACTCTCTTATTGCATGAGGACATGCAAAAAGGTAAGCTGGGGGGTATGTTGAGTTGAGAAAAAAAGGTATAAATATTCTCCTTATTACTATGGTTTATGATATATTCTTGATTGACTTTTCTATTAATTCGAAGTAATTAGGAAAGAAAATGATTAAAAAGTCTTTAGGAAATATTATTGAGTGATATTAGATATTTTYTGAAATTTGGTTTGAATTGTTTTGATTTTATTGCAGAAATAGACGATTTTTGTTAACTCAAGAAAGTTAAGAAGATCGCGAAGATGTATAGGCCATTAAATATTAAAGGAATCAKGCATAAAATGGTTGAAAGGAAGATTGAATTTTATTTTTCAATCTTCGTAAATAGTAAAAGCAATCTTGAGGATCTCTCGATCCTTAGGATAACTTAATTTACTTATTTCATTGTAATATATAAAGGATAGTGAACTAGAGAGAGACCCAATAAATTTATCCAATCATTTAGATCTCTTAAATGTTGAGATTCTGTGCAAACAATCCCGTTGTAAATGATTTACTAGTTATGGAATTAATGAAAGATTCAAGCGTTTTGATCATGTTTGCGTATTGAGTTTTTCGTAGCAGTACCTTCTAAAGACCGTGGGCCCAGTCGGAAGGAGTTACTGTCTCATCTACAATCGTATCAATTCTGTTTTAGTTCTGTGATTTGAATTTCCTTGCAACAGCTAAGATAAATTTGTGAGTGTGTTGATTCTTTCATGAATTGGTTATGCTGTTCATTTGCAGAAAATAGATGTTACATTTGAAGATTGTTGATTGCTATCCCACTTCCAATTGCTGTAGATTTATCACGTGTGAACTCTTTTCAATTAAATTCCCGTTTACTATTCTTTTTGCATATGCAATTCCTTTTATCAAATTCACATTTGCTGTTCCTTTCGTTTAATTTGCATCTGTTGTTCCTTTCGTTTAATTCACATTTGCTGTTCCTTTCGTTTAATTCGCATTTGCCATTCCTTCTTAAATATTCAGTAGATCACTGTTCTTTTCCGATAGATTAATTAATCATTGAGAGATTGATTAATTAAGTAATTGTGCAGATTAAATTACTATTTATTAGATTAATGAATTCAACAAATTGATTGATGTTTTGATTCATGATGTGTTATTGATTAGATTACAATTCTCTTGGGTGAGTTATTAGTTTTAGAGTTTTTAATGAATGTGTGAAGAACTTGATTATTGCAGTAATTTAGATAGACTCAGATTTGCTTTAACTTAATTATCTACACGATTTAAACCTCTACGACTATCTGCATAGACTTTGCTGACATTCTTGAAAGAGAAGACAAATCCTCGGTTGATAAATTAATGTCAGACTAAGGTTGTTTTTAGGACATCTTTAGAGCCCAACAAATTTCACATTTGAATAGGAACCAAGTAAGGGATAAAGTATGAGGTGAACTAAATGTGTTGAGGTGTCTTTATAGTGTGGAAGAGAAGTTTAAGGGATTTTCTTGGGGTCTTTCTTATTGTCAAGGTTGTGATGTTGCAGTCAGTGGACGTTGCCGTAAATGGATGTTACCATCAGTAGATGTTGTTGTCAATGGTTATATGCTGGGAATAATGCTATTAGGCTTGCTAGGGTGAAACATCATCTGTATAATGAAGCATGCAGGTGAAGTTAGAAGTACTATGTGTATGAATATCTTGGATTGGTGTCTACATATATCTTATTGAGTTGGTGCTTAATTAAGGAGATTGGTGTGTCCAGTAGGTTGGCACCTACATCTTGCCACGTTGGTGATTAGTTAAGGATATTAGTGTCTCCAGTAGGTTGGTGATTACAATATTTGTAATAGTAGGTTGGTGCCTACAAACATTTATAAGGATAAGTTTATGGTTTTCTCCCAATTGGGTTTCCATGTTAAAATATATGCATTATGATTTGAATTTATATGTGATTATTGTTTCTTGACTAATGAATGATTGATGAATGGTTAAATAAAGTAAAAAGTATAATATACTAATTCACCCCCCCTCTAAGTATAAGCATAAGTTCAACATGGAGGTTGACTGAGGTAGTCAACAACTCGATTGGTGCTACCCTTCTTGTACTCGATGTTCAAGTGGAATTTTTGCAGGTATGTGGACCACTTTTGCTGGTGGTCATTCTGTAACTTCCCTTGTGTCTTCATTAACTATAGAGGTTTGTGATCAGTGTGGATGATTGTTTCATTTCCAAGAATGTATTGCTTCCACTATTGGAATGCCTGGACAATGGAGTACATATCCTTGTCATAGGTGGGTGTTACTTACCCAAGTGTCACAATTTCATCACCATGTGGGAGTGTTTGTCATAATACCTAGACATGTTGGAGGGGAAACCTATCACTTGAAGGTTGAAATACTAACTTTCATTTTGAGTTTTTGGACTTTTTTGAGGATCATCACCCCACTGACCATATGGAGAGGGGGATAAACCTTGATCATCGCTCCTTGTGTAGTTATAAAGGATAAATAATATGATCTTGTGCTCAATTCAGGGGGGAGATGAAGTAGTTACAACTATCATGGCTTATTTTTAGAGGTGGTTTCTAGGAGATTTCAGTTAGTTAGAGGTTGGTTCGAGCTACCCTCTATCCAAGGCAAGGTCAATCTTGTTTGTTTATCTAAATCCTCATTTGATCCCATCCTCTCTGAAAACTTATCCTATGGTCATGTTACTTAAACTCCTATGTAATGAAAGGAATTCTTGGGTGACATGGAGAGGAAGAACTTCAAAGTATCATACTTATGACTTTGTGGCATTCAAGGGGATGGGAAGGAGAGCTTGGAGGAGTTGTTGCAACACTGACATTAAGGTTGTAAATGCTTCACTATTTATTGCTTTCCATAATATACCTTGGCCTATTCCCTTAATGCTTATATTGTTCACTATATGCATGTCTATTTTCATCTAATTCAATATATATATATATATATATATATATATCTTAACAATTTATTGTGGAAGAAGGAAGTGTTTCTTTTTTCTTTGTAGGACTTCTATTGTGCCAAGAGATTGAACATCAATATCAAAGGATGGACCAAAACCGATGAAAAAAAGGTAAGTCATCCATCCTTCTCTTCTCGTTCTAGTTGTTGGCAGATAGAGTAGATATAGGGGGAAAGTAGAAAACCATTTGTTTCTTTATGTCTTGGATCAAAAGAGTCTTGATCCAAAGGGGGTTTCACCTGTTCGCAAGGGAAACTTTTCCACGACAACAATTTGTGACTCCACTGGGGATAGATCACTTTAATCTTTCCTTTGTGCTTTCTATCCTTTTGAGTATTGTTTGTTACTCGATCCTTCTTGATTGTATGAACATTATTTGATTTCCCCCCTTCCATCATGATCACTAGAAATCTTACTGAGTCAAACACCAGACCTTATCTCAGATATGGGAAACGTTTGAGTTTTTTCACCACTTTACATACTTCATCACCCTGCTATAAGGGAGTATAGAGTGATGAAACCTTGATTATCCCTCCCTTTTAGTGTATTAGGGAGTGATTAAACCCTAATCATCGCCATGTATGCAACCTTACATGGGCGATAGTCTTTGTTCTGAGTGGATTTTGACCCTATTTTGCCTATTTTCGGTCAATATTTTTCCTCAAACTCGTACATCAGAGTCTTTGCTGCTTCATTAAGATTTTGATTGCTTGTTGAATTGAGTGATTTCTATTCTTTTTTATTCCTTTTTCAATTCTCCCTTTCCTATAAATTTCTTCAAGTACTAGACCACTTTAGGTTAACTTGATCCTTATGTTGAGTCTATGTAACTGCTGGTCTAATTCCTATTACCTTTAAGCATTGAGACCTCTATCATTTTGATTCTGAACCCTTTAAAACTTCCTTGTTTGTCTTTGGGATCTCTTTTATTGATTTAGGAATTGGAACATGTTTTTTTAGGCCTCTTTTGATTGAGTTCTTTCTTCTATTTGTCTATACATCGATCCTTCATAGATTCAAGAATTCATTGGAATTATCACAACTCTTTCATTGATATTCAATATTTCTTTGATCAAATTTAAAAGGTTTCAAAAGGAACTTTCTCTTGATTTCCATTTTTATTGGTTTTTGCAAGCATTGAAACCTTGAGTTTTTTGTTTGCAAATAACATGTGTTGAAGGCATCCTTGTGTTTGGACCTTTTTACTTCTTGTTAGCCTATTTGAGTGCTTGTTTTCTTCATCTTCTTTAGATTTGAGATCCTTTGCAAGTTTCATTGAGTCCTTTCAATCTGATTGAAATTAAAATCAAAAGAAGGCTATAGTTTGAGTTTTTCATGTAATTTGAAAAGAAGGAATTTTTTTTTTTGTATTCTACTTTCATAGATGTGGTGTTTTGGATACACATTGTAAAAGGGCTCTCTTGCATTTTTTTTTTCGGATTTCAGGGATATTAATTTGATAGTTTGGAATTTTAATTCTCTCCATTTGTTAAAGTAAAAATGAAAGTTTCATGGTATTGGGAATTTATTTGCGTTAAGAAGAAAAATAAATTCTCTCCTTTCCTCAGATAGAATTCATTGAAACAAAATATTTTTCATTTCATTATTTCTGCATGGTTTTGGAGTTGAGTAATCACATCATCCATTTCATCTTCGTACACCCTAATATGTAAAAACAACCATTAAAATTAACCAACCTGCTTAATAAAATCAATTAGACATATTTTGTTTTATAACACACCAACAATAGTGTAAGGATAACACCTTTGTATTATGGTGAAGTGAGTAAACTATCCAAGGCTATTAAACGAGACTGTAGAATAGTAGAGAGAGAAAAAATCTAGTAGTAGCAATTAACGTTAGTAAGGAAATCTCCTCTCACACAATATTGAAAGACGAGGTCAAGCGAAGTGATCGATTGATATTTCCCCTCTTCCATTTTACTAGTGGGACTATTGCAAGTTTGGGGCCTTGAAGAGTGGCAAGTCCTTGGTGTGACACCACTTATTCTTAGTTTTTGTGCCGCAGATTTGTGTCTGACATTCCCATACCCATTTACTAGTCTTGAATGTCGACTATACCCCCTTGACCATTCATCATGAATTGGTAAACATAGTAACCTCTCCGAGGATTCCACATAAGTGACTGCAAGGGGGGTTCCTTCTGCAAGGGAGGTTCCTTATGGTACCTGCGATAAATGTTCAATCTCCACTTCAGTGAACCGAGAGGGTATTTTTCTGCGGGATATTATTTGAACCTTGGGGGATTAATGTGTGAGTATTATCAGAACTGTTGCTCATATCTTTGCTGACATCTTGATATCCCATCTTTAGAAGATCCCTTCACCTACTGTTTTCTTGGTTGATTACCTTTAGATTTCTTAGGGGTGTGTTCTTTAGACATTTGCAGTTGGCCTCATGGATCATTATTTCTATTATACTTTCACAGTGGCCGACCAAGGTCATCAAAGATCTTGTAGAATTCAAAGGTTGGATCTTGAAGGACCTGAGCCTCCAGGCGACCCTTCTAATGAAGGAACCATCAACAAAGATATTGCTTCTGAAATTCGGAGTGTAGCTCCCTTAAGTGACCAACTCGAAGAGGTGTTTGAAACCATTGAGGAAGGAAAATT
>JZKD02S1880084.1:495203-509246 GCA_000966675.3 Picea glauca | reverse complement strand
CACACACACACACACACACACACACATCTTTTTTCCATGCGTTATTATAATTTACTTGTAAATAATGGGTATTTACATGTGTAAATGGTGCGTGCTTGTGTTATTGATGATACAAATGCCAATCTAGAATATAGTTAGCATATGCATCAGTTACTAGATTATATTTCCTAGGAACATGTATATAAGTAATGAAATAAAAATATCATTCCAGAAGACATACTCTAAGGAAGCGATGTAACAAGACTGGATTGTGAATATGATATAAACTATTCAATTGTGACACAACCAATTGAGAGTCTAAATAAACCATAAGGCATTGAATTCCATATGATAGATCAACTCATAAAATATCAATAATGGCACTGTGCTCAGCTACATTATTAGTAGTTTCCCTGAGACAAACACCTCCAACGGACACTAGATGGTTAGTGGGAGAATAAATCACCCATAGAATGAAAGCCAGGTTCTGAGTGTGGTGACTAGTACCATCTGCGAACCTGACATAGACTGACTACTCCCCTAGCATCTGTCACACAACATAAGCATAAAAATTAACAACGTAGGGAAAACTAATACATCTATACAAAGCTATATACAAAATATAAACAAAAAAACAACAGAACTAGTACTCGAGCTGTGAGGCTGAAGCATAGTGATTTTTAAGGAAAATCCCATTTTTGGGCTTCGAAAAAACATATCCCTCATAAGCTTCCAATTCGTAATCTCATTTTTTCAACACACATCGCACGATATAAGAACCGTGCCACATAGCATTGAAATTTCCTACTCCCAAGGAATCCTTGTGTTGGTTATAGACCAAAACAAGGCTTGCTTCAGAGAACACCCTCAGACGAACAAACTTATCATATTGATTGATATGTTTCTTATGCACTTAATTTGATAAAGAAACATATAGACGTTGTTCATCAAGATGTTCCAAGTAAACGAGGCATTCTTAAAGTAGATTTGTGTTAGGGAGGAGCTCAACAACAATTTTAAGTGAAGGGATTTTACATTCAATAGGAAAAATTGCTTCTACTTCGTGAACAAGTTGAAAAGGAAAGTATCCTTTTGTAGTTTTGACCAAGGTTTGATAGGCCCACAATGACAAATATAACATCTAATTCTAATTTGAATTGTTTGTGTTGACAATCCTTTTCAATTTTTTTTTCAAGGATTTGCTAACAACTTCAACTTGATGATTTTCTTAAGGATAGTAAGGAGACGAGTTCTCCTACCTAAAACACAATTTTGATGCTACCTTGGATATCATGCAGTTCTGGAAGTGACTGCCATGGTCAGTGACAATCTCTCTTGGAACCCTAAACCTAGCTATGACCTAGTTAGTCAACGGCCATTTGGATTTATTGATGCCCCCTAGATGAAATTGGGTGACATGTCATAAAATATACTCCCCACTTCATGAAGTGGCCGACAGTAATGATGGGAAACGTAGGAGCAGGATGTGAGTGCATATTTTTAGTAAATATTTGGCAAGGGTGACATTTCTTGACTTCTTCGACACAATCTCTAAAGATCATTGGCCAACAATATCCAACGCGCAAAATATTATGGGACGTTTCCAACCCTGATAAGTGACCACCACATGATCCACTATGACAATCATTCAAAACCAACTCCGCTTCTTCATGAGTCAAAAAATGATAGAGAATTGAGTCCACCCCCCATTGATACAAAGCGTGGGAGATAATGAAATAATTCTTAGCTAGGTGGTGAATCCGTCGTCACTCATATCATGAGAAATGTGGAGGGAAATTCAGATTCTGGAGATATATAATAATATCTCCATACTAAGGATCATACGAAGAGATGAGGAATATATGATCATTTGGAAGTAAGTTAATAAATTCTTTATCCTCACTCTCTAGTCGAAACTCTGAGATAAGTTTGGCGAATATTAATTACTTCTTGGATTTGGCAGAAGAAAAATCCAAATCAAACTCCTGAATAACAACAATACACTTGTTGTGTTTCCCACCAATTATTCCCCGAGTCAAAACATACTGAAAAGGGTTAACATTGGCGATAACGGTCATCTTGCGCAATATACTATAATTGCAAAGACACTGAACATCATGAAATGCTGCTTAGGCCAATTTCTCGACGTGCAGATACTTTAGTTTAGGGCCTACCAAGGTGCTACTCAAATAATAGATGACATGCTCTTGGAGCTTATCATCCTTTTGAACTAAGACCATTCCAATCAAAGATTCAACTGCCGTGAGATACAATAGAAAATATCTATTATAATATGGGAGGCTAAGTAAGGGAGTTGAAACAAGATCTTTCATCAATGCATTGAAAGAACGTTGTGCTGGCTTGTCCCAATAAAATGGAACTCCCTTGTTCAATAGGTGCATAAATCCCTTTGTGATATCAACATAGTTTGGTATGAAATGTTGAAGGAAATTTTCCTTTCCTTGTAGACTTTGAATTTGACACCATGTGTGTGGGGGAGGAAACCATGTTATTGCTTCAACCTTCAAAGGGTCAACCATGATCCCTTTAGTTGAAACGATTAAACCCAAGAGACGTCCTAAAGTTATACAAAATATGCACTTATGTGGATTCAAGCGAATTCGATAGTGATGGAATCTCTCGAAGACAAGGTGGAGGTGTAACAACTGTTGCACTCTCTTGTGAGAATGAGCTATAAGATCATCCAAATAATCCTCCGCCATGTGCTTAAGATCATGGAAAGCAAACATCATGGACCTCTGAAAAGTGGATCCAATATTTTTGAGGCCAAAGGGAATTTTCTTGTATGCAAAGGTTCCCGAAGGACAAATAAAAGTTGTGTTATGTTGTTCCCCGGGCCAGATCTGTAACTAGTTATAACAAAAAAAACCATCCATGAAAGAGAAAATATCACTTCCTACACATTCATCAAGAATTTGATTGATAAATAACATAGGAAAGTTATATTTAGGACAGGATTTATTTAAATCACATAAATCCATGCACACTCGAATCATACCGAGTTTCTTGTCGACTGAAACATGGTTGGATACCCATTCTGTAAATGGTACTGGATAGATAAATACTACTTTGAGCAACTTTTCCACCTCATCTTTAATTGTTGCTAGTTTCCTAGGGTTCATTGGTCACAACTTTTGTCGAATCGGTTTAGCATTCACGTAAGTTTGAATCTCGTGTTTGACAATATGAGGATATATTCCATGCATTTCCTTGTATGAGCAAGTAAAAACATCATGACATTCCTTAAAAAGTGTCGTATACTGAAGAATTTCATCTGTAGAGCAGTATGCCCCGATAAAGACATTTTATACAACATCAATGGTTTTAGAAATGTTGATCAGAAAAATCTCTGATATATTCTCCATATTCCCCTTGACATAGACATCATGCTTTGCTAAGGGGTTCATCGTCTGACCAATTTTTCTAGTCACAACTGACTTGAATTCTTTGCTTTCCACATGACTGATCTCAGGGAGGAAATACGATCGATGATGCATATCCTCCCATGGTATTTCCGATCTAGTCATTGCCTCTATAATTGCTTCATATGAAGGCAAGACGGTATTAGGACAGTCTAGGGAAGTTGAAGAATTATGAGCCCAAATGGGCTTTAGAAACTGATCGTTCTCCTATGTCCCTAAAGGAGTTCAATCCAAGTCTACAAAGTCTTGCTAGATAACTTGGTAAGTGAYCTCAATTGCAGACAATGGCATAGCCATCCCAACATGTGCATGACCTTCTACCCATGGATCTTGTAGATACGATGTTCTAAGTGAAGCAACTCTTGTAATGGAAGCTAGGGAACTTRAATTTTGATAACCAACCRGGGTGGAATGAATATAAGACACCARTGCTGGGAAATTAAAGGTATCCATTGTAACATGGTCTAAATTTGTCTTAAAAAACCTAAAACTTTTATTTTTTATCGTAGTTATGAGTTTTTGTAAAAAATTGAATAAAACCTTAGAGATAGCTTAGTTTCGAAATATTGTAATAAAATCTCATATTGTTATAGTATTTAGTGTTAGTTTAGTTTCATTTTATTTCAAAATTTTAAAATAAATTAAAGGTTTAATTAAAACCTTTATATATTATATGGTTGAACTTTGTTATCATTAGATTTTAAACTAATAAATGTGCAAGGTCTTTGCATAGTTAATTGTACGCTCTGAGTATTAGATCAATGGTTCACAACTCATCACGCCCCCCCTCCCCCCCCACATGCTCGACGATTAACATAAAGGGGGTGGGGGGGCGTTAAACTTAACCTCAATCAAAAGCTAATCAACATGTCACACATCCATGTATTGCACCGCCCTCATCCTGTAGTTAAATTAACTACATCCGACCCCCCCCACAAATGGCATGGGATCGACTCGTGTCCCGTGTGTCGTCAATTGCCAAAAAGTAGAATAAGTGCTATATCAATGACATTACCAAATCAATGTCCAACATGTGTAATCAAATAAGAATACATAAAGTGTCCACTAAATATGATTTGATTCGATAAATGAAAACTTGTCAAGGTATTACGGGTCACATCAATGGGATGAAGGCATGGGAAAGGTTAGGTTTATACACACGAGGAAAATGACCAGTCTAATTTTTCCACTTATTCCTACCTGTTGGGCGCAGGCCAGTTTTGAGGGAAAAGAAACACGTGTAAGGCAGATGTGCATGTAGAAGAAGCAACACGTGTAAGGAAGACACGCATGTAGGAAAAACAACATGTGAAAAACAGATGCGCATGTAGAAGAGGAAGGCATGCGAGGCACACATGGAAGAAGACCTAGCCATGATAGGGTTAGGGTTTTGGTAAGAGAATGTTATGGCTGGTAAGCCGAAAATATGTATAAGTAGTTACCTAAGAGGTCTAGGTCAGGGTTTGGCTGTGAAAAAATGATTGTAAGTCTGATCTATCTTGTAAGCTGTTGAGCCGAGGATATGGGATAAGGGAGATATTGAGGGTTAGATCAAAGGCTGAGGAGCTTGGTGTGATATAGTCTGCCTCATTGTATATCATGACCAGTTTGGAGGGAGAATTGTAATGTACGAGGCACTATAGTTTTGGAACTAGAATAATAAAAGAGCAGAGCAACCAAATATTTGTGGACGTAGCCTAGGAGGGGTGAACCATGATAGATCGCGTGTTATGTGATTGAATGTTATGTATCTCTTTTGTTGTTAAATATTAGTTGTTAAACAAATGTGTGAATGACTATATAGATCTACTACTTTAAATGCATAAGCAAGAATGACAAGATATTCCATATAAGTTGAATATTAAAGTAATAAATGCATAAGCAAGAATGCATACTATTTCAATTAAACCAAAACATGAGTAAGGACAAAAGAGAAGATGTTTGGTGTACTACATGTAGAACATAAGGACACCACAAGAATGAATGCCCTGTTGGGTATGTGTTATATTCTTTGCATGTGTGTGTGTGGGCATGTCAGATATGACAACTGCGTCTGACGATCCCTCAGGAGCATTTGGCAACGAGTGGTAGCTCGGGGCAGCGCCCCGATTTTTTTTTTTTTGGGTGGTTTTTTCTATTTTTAGCGGATTTTGCTATTTTTAACGGTTTTGTAAATTAATCCCGGAATAAGGAATTAGGGTTTTGGTATCTACGAAATACCTAAAAACATTGTATATATATTGTATGGTGAATGGTGAAATTCGATATAATGAATATAAGAAAGGTTTTCCCGGTTGAGGGTTTCCAATATATATCTCTGTGTACTATGTGAATGAGCCATTGATTAAATTCTATTTTGCTTAAGAATCTACATGCATTGCTTTACTTCACAGGTTTAAAACTTACATGCCCAACATTCACATAGTACATGGCAACGATATTGCCAAACCATTTTCCATCAGGAGGACTATGGTGTGAGATATGTAAGACACAGGGGCATGATCCATATCATTGTCCAATGATGCAGAAATACTAGACAATGCCTAAGAGTTCATATTGCAACTTTTGCAAGTCAGTAGGCCATGACAACAAAGATTGCAGGATAATGGAGCCGATGAGGGAAAGAACATCATACACCTATAGAGTGCAAGCAGAGATGATGACAGGGAAAGATGCACCACAGTTTAACCAAGTACCATCCCCATATAACACCGTGCCACACCAATATAACACTGCGCAACCGTAGTACAATACCGCGTAGCCACAGTATAATCCCGTGCAGTATAACTAGGTGCCACAATACAACGCACCACAAGGAGATCAAACTAGCTACATAGGTGGAGGAAAAAGTAGAGGAGGCTTTGGAAGAGGTAGAGGACAGATGGTATGCCACAACTTTCACGCATCTGACCATGACACATAAGACTGTCCAACACTATTGGGAAAGATCCAGGAAAAGAGAAATCATAACAATTAGAATGTTCAATGAATTTCTTTATAAGCGAGGAATGATGGAAGAAATACCAACATAGTTATGCGTGGAGGAGCTAATATAGGAGAGGACACAGTAAGACAAGGTCCAGGACAACACCAATGGGTGAAGAAAAATGCTGAACCATAGAAGCAATTTGATGCACATAAAAAAAAGGAGATATTAAAGCAAGCCAGACAAGAATTCTTGAAGCCAGACATTGTGTCTAAATCAACTGCGCATCATACTCAGGACGTACCAACATACATGATGCCTTCATCACTGCATAACACTAATGAACAACAACCCCTAGGACAAGTAAGTACCATAAAGACTTTTCTACAATCTTGTGTTAAACGACTAAATGATCCATCATCTGTTAAAGTGTTACAAAATATTTTAGAAAGATGTAGCACAGATGTAGAGGGAAAGCTAGAACAAAAAATAGTTAATCATCTACATACAAGGAGGAGAACAAGAAGAGAGTTCAGACCGGACGCCAACATTGGAGATTTCAACATGGGGGATATTATACTAGATTTAGGCTCCAAAGTTAATGTACTACCCAAGAAGACATGGAAATGTATAGGAGAACCCACAATAGGATATTCACCTATTTAGCTGAAACTAGCAAATCAACACAAGGTTTTGCCAATTGGGAGGCTAAAGGGTGTGACAATAGATCTAGATGGAGTGCGCACTAAATCCGATTTTGAAGTGATAGAGATAGTGGATGGCACAACACCTTATCTGAAATTGCATGGATTGGATTGAGCATTTGACAATCAAGCCATAATGAATCTGAAGACAAGGAAGATGACATTCGAGTCAGAAGAGTATAGAGTCATTACACCATTAGATCCATCAAAAGGAGAAAGGTTTGTAGAACCCACTTATTTAGACCTGGAGGAAATTAACTAGTTATACATAACCACTGCATGAGAAGAAGATTATGTGAATCCAACTGCAGGTGGGGTACTTAGTTGGAGAAGTATCATGTTATGTGCATCATACTTAGATACATGGTTGGAGAATTGGAAACATAGATTACATGAAGTCTCCACAAGAAGGTGCACAAGAATAAATTGCACAGTAAGATGGGTAGGTACATAGATAAGAGAACCTCCCAACTTTCATGGGGTGAATGACTTAGAAGAATTCCTAACAAGATATGAAGATTAAGTGTTAGAAAATCAGAGTCTCTTATCTCTGGATATAACACTCAAGGAAACACCTGCAAGATGGTGGGGTGTGCACAAAGCAACAATCAAGGACTGGTACCAATGTAAGCGATTACTGCACATCAAATTTGGCACAGAACAAGGAACCAATCAATTGCAGAGATATGATAGACATGGGACACCAACCGAACACTTGGAGAAGTGAAGAACACTATAGAGACTGGCACCACTAGAATAATGGTCTCATCACTTTATTCACACAACTGAAGGGATTCCAACAAGTTGGTATGTAGACCAAGAATTGTGCAAAGGCACTGCAAAATAAACAATGTTACAACAAAATTTTATAGTCCCTTTCTTATTTGAACATGAGAACCCCAACATGGATTCAACACTCAAACAAATTAGAGGGGAAATATTCATTCAAGAACTAGAGGTTGAACTTATAACAGAGTATAAAAAACAGAACACACAAACAGTTAAAGAACTACTGTCATGACACCATGTGCAAGAAGAAGCACCAGATGAAGATGACCCACACAACATTAAAATTACAGAAATTGAAGGAGAAAGGGAGGTGGAAGGTCCATATCTCGAATAAAAAGTATTTACTGTTCCAATTAAGGTGAAGAAAGTAAATATTGGGACAAATGATAATCCCAAAATGGACAGTATTGGGGATTATTGGGATGAACAAACAATAGAAAGAATAACAAAGTTGCTGCGCGAGTACAGTGACATGTTCGCAACAACCTTTACAAAGATGGAAGGCATAACATGAGAGCTAGGAGAGATGAATATACATCTCAAACTTGAGGCTAGATCAGTCAGACACTGAACATATCGATTGAACCTAATATATAAGCAAAAAGTAAAAGCATAAATTGACAGAATGTTGGAGGCTAGAATCATAGAACCAATGGAGGAATCTGAATGGTTAAGCCCTATGGTAGTTCAGGAAAATAAGTATGGAGGGATAAGGATCTATGTAGATCTCAAGTAATTGAATGATGCTTGCCTACATGACCATTTTCCTACCCCTTTCACAGAGGAGGTATTAGAGAATGTAGGAGGCCATGAAGCATACTCATTCACAGATGGATTCTCATACTACCATCAGATATAGATAGCCCTATAAGACAGGTACACAACCACTTTTGCAAAAGAATGGGGATCCTACCAGTACACAATCATGCATTTTGGAATGAACAATGCACCAGTAATATTATCAAGAGTAGTCATAGCTACATTCAAAGAATTCATCCATCAATTTTTAGAAGTCTATCTGGATGATTAGATAGTCTACAGTCTGTTGAAAGATCATGTAGAGGTATTAAGGATGATGTTGGAAATATGTAGATAGTGTCAGATATCATTAAATATCAATAAGTGCATCTTTGGGACACCTTTTGGGATACTATTGGGCCATATAGTGTGCAAACAAGGCTTTCTTGTAGATCCTACCAAGATTGTAGTGATTGTCAATTTACCACCACCAAAATTAGTACGTCAGTTGAGAGCAACATTGGGACACATAGGCTACTACAAGAAATTCATAAAAGGGTATGCGCAGATCACTGCGTTGATGGAGAAACTGTTGAGGAAAGATAGTAAATTTCAATGGAATGAGGACTGTCAGCAAGGATTGGATACTCTAAAAGAGAAGATGGCAACAACACCAATACTGGTATTCCCAGATTGGGAAAATACATTTCATGTGCATGCAGATGCATCAATGATAACACTTGGATCTATTCTGGTGCAGCTAGGAGTGAGAGAGTTAGGCCATCCTATAACATTTGCAAGCAGAAAATTTTCAGAGTTAGAGTAGAACTACAATACTATAGAAAGAGAAGGCTTAGAAATGGCACTACAGAAGTTCAGGCACTATCTGCTTGGGAAACACTTTAAAATGTTCACAAACCATTCTTCCCTCAAATACCTAGTCAATAAGCCAGTGTTGGGGGGGATAATTTTTATATGGTTACTGCTGTTTCATAAATTTGACTTTGAAGTGATAGTCAAACTAGGGAAGTTGAATGCAGGACTTGACCACCTATCAAGGATCACCAATGGAGAGAAAACCACTAATTTAGAGGACAAATTCCCTGATGCACAATTATTTTCAGTCCAAGTAGCTCATGAATATTTTGCTGACATCATTCAATACTTGAGGAGAAGAACCACACCAAAAGAATTCAATACTACGTAGAAGAAAAATCTGGTAGTCAAAGCTGCAGACTATCAATTGATTGCAGGACACTTATACAAGATAGGTGCAAACCACATATTGAGAATATGTGTACTAGAACATGAAAGGCCTAGGATTTTAGCAGAAACCCATGAGGGAATAACTGGAGGACATTATGCAGAAAAATATATTGCGAGAAAGACTATGGTGGCCGACCATTCACAAAGATGCAAAGGACTACTACCAGAGATGTGATGTATGTCAGAGGGTTGGAAAACCTAATAGATGTGATAAGATGCCCCTAAGACCACAAGTATCCTTGCAAGTATTTGACAAATGGGAAATAGATTTTGTGGGACCAATTAATCCAACAACAAAGAGGTCTGGAGCAAGGTATATCATTATTGCAATAGAGTACTTAACGAGATGGGTAGAAGCATCACCAGTAAAGGAATGCAACACATAGACAACAACACACTTCATGTTTGAGCAAGTGATCACTAGAGTTGGATGCCCAAGGATTTTGATGAGTGACCAAGGCACTCACTTCATCAATAGTATTATCAAGGTTATGATTGGGGATTTTGAAGTCTATCATCAAAAGAGTACAACATATCACCCTGAAGCAAATGGAATAGTGGAAGCCTTTAAGAAGATCCTAGAGAATGCATTGACAAATATCTACAATGTCAACATGGACGATTAGGACTTGAAGATACCAAAAGTATTATGGGCATACATGACTACATGCAAAAAGTTGACATGGCACACACCATTCAGGTTGGTGTATGGACAAGAAGCAATGGTGCCATTATAATTTTTGGTACCTAGTCTTCACATAGCAGCAATCACTATCATGACAGAACGAGGCATAATATAAGAAAGGCTAAGTCAACTGATGGTGATGGAAGAAGATAGGATTGTAGCAGGATTTCACCAAGAAGTATAGAAATAAAGGGACAACGCTTAGAATGAGAGGCATATTAAAAGGAAGAGTTTCAAGGAAGGAGACCTAGTCTTGGTGTATGACAGTAAATTTCTTCAACATCTAGGCAAATTCATAATGCATTGGTTGGGACCATATGAAGTGAAGACTGTCACAGAGGGGGGAGCTATATAGTTGAAATATTTAGAAGGTACATAAATCAGAGGAATGATCAATGGGAGTTGAATGAAGCTGTATAGGGACAATCGAGCTCCTAGTACTTAGAAAGTACCACACAGTAAAGATATATGTATATAGGAAAAAAAAGAGAGAAGAAAATCCATAAAAAGAAAAAAAGGATAAAAATAAAAACAATTCAGCACATATGGAGGGCCTTAACAAAATATAACTAGGCATATAGAATAGGGCGTTGGAAGAAAACCAGGGTTCAAAAATGCGACGCGCAAAAGAACAGTTAACAGGTAGAAAAGGTACAGTGCGCAGGAAACACAATGAAAAATGAAAAAATGACAGTTATCAGTGCGATACAACTGTCACTTCCCCGTCCCACTATAAAGTCGAAAAGAGGGGGAAAAACAACCTATTGTGTTATTTTCTAAGGAGAAAACACCGTGTCGAGTAGAAGAGCGATATAGTGCGAAATTGCGCTACCATATGTTGATTTGAAAGATTGTAGTTTGGATTTAACCACCATGTCACCACTGAGGGTTGGAGCACCAAGAAGAACCAGACGAAGCACACGAAGTAGCACACATGTAGCACAAGGCAAAACCAACGAGATTCCCATAATGGTGGATGTGGATGAAATCCACACATCAGAGCACGAGCAAACCAAATTACATGTGGAGGAGGAGAAGGAACCCACACAGGAGTCCGAGTAGCTGGTAGAGGACGCCAGACAGATGGAATTCGATGCGTTTAGGGGAAAAGGGCCAAAGGAAGCAGAACCGGCCATGGATTCCACACAGCAGGGCCTAGAGCTGGAACCAGAGAAAGAAATAGAGTAAGAGGGTGGGGTATCATCCCCACAAGGGAAAAAGAAGATGAGAGCAGAAAGCAGTACACAGGGCGTGAAACACACACAAACAAAACTAAGTATAGTAATGCCGAAAATTCCCAATGAAGTGAAGACCGAGGATAAAATGGTAGGAGGAGTTGATATTATTAAACAATCCAAACATAATGTCTCTGATGCCACAAAGTTCCCAGACTTGGCAGCACAGAGCTACCTAGAGAGTAGGGTAGAGGGCCCATCAAGTGCCCCACTATTGGAGCCTGCACAACAAATCCTGGGACTGTACAACACTGACATCATGAACCTATTAGAAATACCGCACTTCGGGCACAGGAAACACATAAGAAAATGTGTTAAATAGTTGTTAGCGAGGGTGCACAGAGGCATCTTATGGATGGACATGCTAGTACCAATCAATGTTGACCTCATCACAGATATTACAGGGCTACCCATAGATGGGGTGAAGCCAAAGAAATACCTAGAAGACAAGACTAAGGAGAAATCCATCTCATATGAGATCAAAGGGAAGTATGATGAAAAGAGGGGTAATAGAGGTATCAGGATCAATGAAATCAATGATCCTGCGACACAATTCGCAACCAGATTGCTCGGTTGAAAATTAATGCACAAGTGACGAAAAAAATAAGTACCTGTAGGAGTAGTAGCAATTGCGGCATAGTGTGCAAAGGGGAGCTCGAAGAGCTGGGCCTTGTATCTACTCAACTCATTCCTTGAATATTGTAAGGATGCACAATATTCGAGCTTTGAGTTCCACTACTCATGGTTAGTCATCCTCATTGCACTTATGGGGTGGCATGAACCTACATACACAATGTTCCTTCCAAGGACATGAAAATGTTGCGCAACGCGCTACACGTCACTGCGAAGCACAAAATATCCCAAGGTAAAGAAAATCAACAATGACATGTTCGCTGAATACTTAAACAAAGATTAAGAACAAATTGGCGGATACATGGAGGATCTCACCATAAATTGTCCAAGACTATGGACAGATAACGAATTTTAGGGCATCACGTCACAACATGTGGCTATAGGAAAAGAAGGACCCAACCAAGGAGTGGTTGCAACTGAAGTACTATGTTATGATGCAGGACATCCACATGGAGGTCCAAGAGTGGCATGAGGAGTTGAAAGTGCCAGAGATTCCAAGAGCAATGCCAACAGTACAAGTCCAGACACAGGGTAGCACAGTCCCCGTGCAACAGATAGGTAGGAATGATGCTAACCAATAAAAGAAAACAAGAATAGGTATAGTATGGGAAAGCAACTCAATTCAGAAGAAAACTAGAACACAAAAGAAGTCACAATGTGGTCCTACACAGGATCCAGAGGCTATAGAGAAGGCATCGAGAGGATTGACAAGACAGGTGAGTGCATAGGAAGTGCCGACGGAGGCACAAGATGTAACCATGGATGAATAAGTTGAGAAGGATACCGGCATGGATACATGGATGCAAGAAGCATATGAACAACCAGAGGCCCAAAGGAAGAGAACATTAGAGCAAGTAAGTGGCGCCAGGAAAAAAGCAAAGGCCCACAGGAAACAAATAGAAACATCGCTGACAACAGATGATGTAGAGCTGATAGCCATGACAGTAGAAGATCGACTGTCAAAAGTATGGGAAAATGAAAAAAACCATCGACCTTCAATTTTGGAATAGGTACAGGAGGTAAAAACTGCACTAGAGCAGTTGGGGATCAAGGTGGAACAACAACAAAAGGATAAACCAGCGCCAGTAAGAGAAGGAGCACTTGTCAGAGAAACAATACAAATCACAGCACATGGAAGTGCTAACTTTATCATAACACCAGATATGTTGTTCATCGATGAGGAAACAATGCATAAGCCCATGAATGATATCAAAATGTTGGACTTGGAATTTCTCAAGATACCAACAAAGGCGTTGTATAAGTTACAGGTTAGCATTGTGCAGGAGATTCAGTCCAGAGCAAGGTCTAACATGACGAATCTACTAATAGCACAGGAAGAAAATATGTTACTAAAGGAAGCCATCAACTAGGAAGGGAAGAAGAAAGAGATAACACAACAAAAAGTGGACTAGATGGAGACCTAGATAAACACAATATTTCAAGCCATCTCAGATGACACATCATTAGAGGAAGCATCTTCGGAGGAGAAGATAACAAAGATAGTAGAGACTCTGCAAAAATATAAAGAGCAGATCAAGGAACTAGAGGAGCGCGGAGTACCTATGACTCCCCTAACAGTCGGAGCGCAAAGAGAGAAAGACGTGACAACAACTGTAAAAAACATTGCGCAAAACATACATAGAGT
>JZKD02S1880084.1:414523-485752 GCA_000966675.3 Picea glauca | reverse complement strand
CCAATGAGCGATTGTGAGAAACTCTCTTGTAAAATCTCTCTGTAATCTTTTTCTTTGCATTAATAAACTGCTCCAAGTGGCCACGTTGGTTGGGGCCGTGTATGTTTCCCCATAGGGGTTTTACCATGTGAAAACATCGGCGTGTTGATATTTGATCTAGTTATGTGAGTGGTTACTGAAGGTGTTCGTCCTCTGTTGGAATACCTGTTTTGTTGAACATTGATGAGTAAGGTGATCATCCCCACAAATATCGCATGGGAATTTCGCCTTCCTCTTTTTGTTCTTCCCCCCCTAAGCATTCTTATTATACTTTTTATTGTTTCTCCCACTACCCTTCTTTCCATTGCCTTTTTTTTTCTCTCCTGGTTGCTAAGGACACTCTTGAGTCTTTGATTGCACAATGTGTACATTCGAGGACTGTTAAGAACCAAATATTAAAATAGCATAAAAAAACCTCAGAATAAGTACCGAACCCCTTGAAAAAGAGAGAATTTCAAATAATAAGCCTCTTCGAGGGGGAAACCTCCTTATACACCACATAAATTTCCAAATACAAGATGATTCCAAGTGAAAAGGTCTCCTTGGTATATATAGGAGACTAGGAGGTGCAATTACAACTAATGGACCCAAGCTAATATAAAAAAAATAACATTACTAATGTGATATGCCCCAATTAAGGGGTAATGTGCCACTATTTAGGGCTTAACATGCCCCTCCCCTTCAGACAAGCATTGTCTGCAACACTTGAGTAATTCTGGATGCTTATGTATAAAAGAATCATCTTCCCATGTGGAATCTTCAACAGGTAGTTTCCTCCACTTAATGAGATACTCTGAAATGGATCTATTCCTTAGCTAGCAGATTCTTGTGTCAGTGATAGCTTCATGCTCCAATATGATTTTTCCTTCCTCGTCAATTTCTAGAAATATAGTTTGAGCTGGGATCTTGTCACCTATAACCTTCTTTAAGCATGAAACATGGAAAACTTGGTGTACTCGCAAAGATGCATGCAACTCCAATTTGTATGACATAGTACCAATATTTTTCAACACCTTATAAGGGCCGTAGTACTATGGTGATAATTCATTATCCTTCTTAGCTTGCTTGAGGGGCATCTGTTTGTATGATTGTAGTCTTAAAAATACCAAATCCTCTACTTGAAAATTTCTTTCACTATGATGCTGATCTTCTTGTTGTTTCATGTGATTCTCTACCATGGTCAGGCTATCCTTTAAGAGTTGGAGAACTTGCTGTTGATGCTTGATGTGATCTTCATCTGCTTGAACCTTAGATTTTTATTTTAGAGAAGAAGTGATGGAAGGCAGGCGGTATCCATAGAGTGCCATAAATGGTGTCATTTTTGTTGTAGTATGAAAGGAAGTGTTATACCACCATTTTGCTAAGGGTAACCATTTGAGCCATTGTGTTTGTTTATCAGAGACAAAGCAACGAAGGTATCCTTCCATACATTTGTTCACTATCTCAATTTTTCCATCAGATTGAGGATGATAAGATGAGCTATGAGCCAATTGAGTACCCAAACAAGAAAATAATTTTGTCCAAAAAAGTTAGATGAAGATGGGATATCTGTCACTTACAATAATCTTTGGTCTTCCATGTAGCTTTTGAACTGTCCCCATGAATGCGGTGGAAACTGTACTGGATTTGAAAGGATGAGAGAGTGCACAAAAGTGTGCGTACTAGGCTAGTCTATCAACAATCTCCATGATGACACTCTTTCCTTCAAACTTCGGTAACCTTGTGATGAAATCCATGGAAACCTCCTCCCAACGCTGACTTGGGATGACTAATGGTTGTAAAAGACCTAGGGTCTTAATTGTTTCCACCTTATTTTGTTGGAAAACCAAACATTCTACCACAAACCTTTGAACATCAGTTTTAAGGCCCTCCCAAAAAAATTCCTTCTTGACCCTATGGTAGGTTTTCAAAAATAATGAGTGCCCTTATACCAGAGAGGTGTGAAATTCCAATAGTACCTTTTGTTTGAGTTGGGAGTTCTTACATAAATATTAGCGATATTTGTACCACAGTGAATCATTTTTCCATGTAAATGTATCTAATGCACTGGAATCCTACTGCAACCTTTGAATGAGAGTCCACACTTTTTCTTCATTCTTCCATTCATCCCTTGCTTCTATTATTCAATCGGGTTGGATGATCAAGATAGCATAGAGAAAGGCCTCAACATCTTCATCCTTTCTTGAGAGTGCATCTGCCATAACATTTTTCTTCCCTTTTTTTATAGATGATTTCAAAATCATAACCCAACATCTTGGTCACCCATTTTTGTTGTTCTTCTGAAGATAGTATTTGTTCCAAGAAGTATTTAAGACTATCATGATATGTTTTGATCTTGAAGTGCCTACCTATTAGGTAAGGGCACCATTTCTTCAATGCATGTAGTGTTTCCACCATTTCCTTCTCATAAATTGGTTTGTGTAAGTCCTTTCCCTTGAGTGGCCGACTTTCAAAAGTAAGGGGCTTTCCTTATTGCATTAGAACAACACCAATGCCATTTCCCGAGGAATCACACTCCACAATAAAGGTTTTTGTGAAGTATGGTGCGGTCAAGACAAGAGCTTTTCACATTGTCTCTTTAAGTTGTTCACAATATTGATTTTCCTCCAGAGTCCATGAAAATGCATCCTTCTTAGTCAATGTTGTTAAAGGTGCTTCTATTCTTCCATATTTCCGAAAAACTTGCAGTAGTAACCTGTCAAACCCAAAAATCCTATAAGATTCTTCAATGTTTTGGGAATTTTCCAGTCCATCATGGACTTATTCTTGTTAGGGTGTACCTTGACACCTTCATGAGATACAATATGACCCAAATACTCTACCTCCTTCACCCCAAAGAAACATTTGGATGGTTTGGCATATAGTTTTTTCTCCTTTAGTAGTTGTAGCACCTTGTCAACATGTCGCACATGATCCTCCCAAGAATTTCTATAGATTAGTATATCATAAAAAAAAACTAACACCAATTTTAGAAGGAAGAGCTTGAAAATGGAATTCATCAACCCTTGGAATGTGGAAGGTGCATTCGTAAGGCCAAAATGCATGACCAAAAATTCATAATGGCCTTCATGAGTTTAGAATGTCTTTTTTGGGATATATGCTTCCTTCATTCTAATCTGATGATACCCTAAACGAAGATCCAACTTTGTGAAATAGATTTCTCCATGTAGTTCATCTAACAATTCATCAATGACGAGAATGTGAATAGTGATCTTGTTGAGCTCTCTATAATTTGGACACATATGCCATGAGCCCTCTTTCTTGAGTACCATTACCACCGGTGTAGAGTAAGAACTTTGGCTAGGTATAATAATGCCAGCCTCTAATATTTATTCAACCATACACTCAATTTCACTCTTCTGGAAATAAGGGTATCTGTAAGGCCTGATGTTAGGAGGAACACTCCCATGAATTAGGTGAATAACATGATCATGATTAGGGATGATTTTAAGGATGGAAATTTATTTTAAAATATAGAAACCTTGGTGAATATTACTAAGTCTTCATATGCCTAGTATAAATGTTTGGCGATATTTTTGTAAAAATATTCAAATTTCTAAGGATTTTATATAGTTTTTATAAAATTTTGGCGATTTTTAAGGTAAAATAATTTTGTCCTATAGAATTTGGGCGAATCTTTTTTAAAATAGCGAATCTCGTTTTTGGAAAAACCATGGAAAATTAGCCCATGAGCGAAATTTAGCCCCTAAAATCATCAATGAGATTCATGATTTCGAGTGGGTGGAATACCTTTGGGAATATCTTCAAATACTTTGGAATGCTTATCAATGATCCCTTAGAGATCTAGGGGAAGATATGGCTTAGATGTTTGAACATATAGTGAGCATAGTTGTACAATTACACCTTGATGACTCTTTTTCAATAATTTTTTCGTGCCATTAGAGATTATCACCTTACTAGGTTTCCTTGTGATACCCCTTAACTCAATTTCTTTTCCATCCAATGAAGATTTCATGAAAATTTCTTGAAAATTAAAAGCCACTGTTCCCAATGATTGTAACCATTGGAATCCTAGTACGACATCAACACCACCCATGGGTATAGAAATAATTGGACTATTCATTACATATTCCCCCATAGTAAGATTGATCTTATTGAATTTTCCTGAGCAATTGATAGTTCCTCCATCTGCAATCATTACTTGAAACTTTGGCATTGGATATATAAAGAAATTGAGAGCTTTGGCTAATTTATAGTGAATGAAATTATGGGTGCTACCAGAATCAATTAGGACTATTACTTTTTTTTCTTGATATATCCTTCGATCTTGAGAGTTTGATGAGTGTTAATTCTAGCAAATGCATTACATGGTATCGTGAGAGTCAACTCTTCAGAAGAAATATATTCTACATTTTCATCTTGAGATGGTTCTTGTTCTTGTTCTTCTTCCTCTTCACAATCTATGTAGAATAATTTCTTCTCACCACACTTATGTCCCTTACTGTACTTGCTGTCACAATTACATTATAAACCTTTTGATTTTATTTCCTCCAATTGTCGAGGTGTCAACCTTGTAGGTTGAGGTGTTTTAGAAGAAGGAACATTTTTCTCTCGACAAATGTTAGGAGTGGTCCTTCTAGTAGCCATAGCCATATTTTTACTTTCAACATTTCTCACAACCTTGAATGCATTCTCCAATGATTTAGGTTCCTAAAGGTGAACCTCATGTTGAATGTTATCCTTTAAAGTTCCTATGAATACATCAATCAGGTGCTCATCTGGAATATTCGTTACCTTTATATTCAATGTTTGGAAGTTATCAATGTGCTCTGCAATTGAACCCTTTTGCTTGAGATTTATAATTTGGCTAAAGAAGGTATTTCTCCTTGTATCCTCATAGTGTGCTATCATTTCTTCTGTGAAAATTGTCTAAGTGAAAAGTGATTTGCGAGAACAAAGCCATCGATACCTCACAAATTGATTGGGTTCTAAATATAAAGAAGTAATTTGTACCTTTTGTGTATGTGGTACATCATGTAGATCAAAGAATTTCTCCATCTGAAGTATCCATGTGATTGGATCCTTTCCATCAAAATTCCTCATATCGATCTTAGGAAAGTGGCTAGTCTTCAACCCAAAGTTCGAGTTTCTCCAGTCATGATTCATCTTCCTTGTGTCCTCATCATGAATTTCATGGGATACATTTTCACTTTCAGGTGTCCTCTCTATTAGGAAATTTTTCAATCCTTCAATGATCTCCCTTTTTAAACCATCCATCTTAGTATCTATTATTTCCTCCAACTTATCTTCAGTTGAATCCATCATCCATTGTAGTTCATATTTTGTTATTGTCTTATTTTGTAAATCATTTATGTCCCTGCACATTTCTTCACCTTCATCAAGAGTCCAAGTAGGACTGTCTGTAGGCTTATTTTGTTTAAAAGTTCTCTTTTTTGGTGGCATGTTGGTCAAGTATCACTTTTAAACCTTGATTTTGATACGGTTCTGCTAGAAGATATTTATTCTATTGTATCTCCAAAATTTTGGACCTTCTGGATCTAAAAATTTCTTTTTGTAGTTCTATGATACATCTTCTCTATGATGCCACAAGTCTAATCAAAATTGGATGTGCCAAGTGGAAGTTATGGTAACTTCCCCACACCTTGCTGATTTTTGTCCCTTCCAGGAGAGCATACTTGTAAAGCGTGCCAAGAGCACAAAATCTAATATTTGATTCTAAAACTTGTACCAAAAATACTATAGACTGTCCACTATACAATGCAACTAGTCTCACTTAATTTAGATACTCAGTGAAGAAGATATCACTATTTTACCTGGAAGACTTTCTTAAGACTAGTTAATATGACTAGTCAGATACCCTATTTTGCATAGGGTGTATCTACAAAAGTAGGATGCCCCAGAAGTTGAAATTTTTATCACAATGACCTTGATAATTTATATGAATAACCTCCGATTTCAGGGTTTGAAACTTTACAAATTTTTTTTTATAGTGAAAATTTCGTGATGACTAAATTCAGGATGATTCCAAAACCCTATCTTACACAGGCTATATCTACGAAAGTATAAGGCCTCAAGAGCTGAACTTTGAAACCATCGTACCATGATCCGTCTACTAAATTTTCTCCATGGGGTTACTTCTGAAACATCATAGAACAAAAAGTTATAGAAAAAATTCCAAGGTGTCTCAGATGTAGCAACGAAACTCCAAGACCTTGAGCTCTGATACGAAATGTTAAGAACCAAATATCAAAATAGCATAAAAAAACCTCAGAATAAGTACTCAATGCCTTGAAAAAGAGACAATTTTAGATAATAAGCCTCTTCGAGGGGGAAAACTCCTTACACACCACATAAATTTTCAAATACAAGATGATTCCAAGTGAAAAGGTCTCCTTAGTATATATATGAGACTAGGAGGTACAATTACAACTAATGGACCCAAGATGAAATAAATAAAACAAAATTACTAATTTAATATGCCACAATTAAGGGGTAATGTGCCACTATTTAGGGCTTAAAAAGGACTGGGTGGTAGGGGTGGTCGAGCCAGAGGTTGGACCAACCACAATTTTCTAAAGAGACAACTGTTGCATTTGGTTAGAGATGAGATCTACAACTTTTCTTTGTGTGAAACCGACAATACCATCGACATGTGGTCACAATTTTGTTTTTGACATGTTGAGAGTCGATCATGGTGCATTGGGCATGATCTCATAGAGCATACCTGATTTGGAGTAAATTAACTCCAACTGTTGTGCTCTAAATATTGCTTATTCTTCTGTAAACACCCCTGAAGTTGCAACATCCTTAGAGATATAAGGAATTAATGACTTCAGGAACCATTCCAAGAGAAATTCGGCAGGACTATGGGTTTGATAAAACTCTTCCATCTCCTCCATTCCTGAATATGATCGAAAATGTACGCAGCTTTATCTTGTTCAAAGTTATCTAAAAGTTCTATACCAATATCACACTGGATAAGGATTTGGAAGTGATTGAGAAAAACCATAGCCAGATCACTGAACGTTGCATACTTCGATCTCTCCAACTCTATATACCATTTAGCGACACCTCTAGTGAGGGGGTGTTGGAACAATCATAACCAGATCGAGCTATCATTCAACGAATTAGACAAGCACCACAAGTGAAACATTGTTACCTAATCCTATGGGTCTTCACCATTCTTTCCTTCAAACTTTAGTATATCATAAGGGAGTTTGGTGGGGACCACATGCCAAATTGGGTCATTCATCAACTTTGACGAATCCAGAAAATCAAGAGTTTCTAGAAAGGGTAACCTAGGATATGACACCGACTGATTGGAAACTTGAAAATAAGGTCCTCGATTAAACTTGGCACTAGGTTGGCATGAAGAGCTTACAGATGAGATAGATCCTTGGATGAAACCTTGGTTTTGGTTAAACAAAATAAAATTCCCACCCATCCGATTCTTGAATGGAAAAGAAGGGTTTCCCTTTACGAATTCTCCTTGTGAGTCAAGACCTCCCTGCATGGGATTCCACTGAGCTTGGAAGAGGTTTCCCCCTGTTGACACTGTAGATGTGGTGAAATGATTACTCATGAACCCACCATATAATGTGAACAAGTTTGAGGTGGATGGCATACTAGAAGATTGAAATCTTCTACCCATAGAAGCACCCTATCCGCTAAAGGGGTTAGGGTCAGGAGACGGGAATTCACCACTCTCGATAGATGTGAACGACAGAGGGATATGACCTCTTCCCCAAGGAAACATTTGGTAGGGAATTGAGTAATTCCTAAAACTGACATTAGAAACTTGGGACTTCGACTGAGACTCAGTCAACGCATTTAGCATACCCATAGACGACATACCAAATGAGAAAGTATTGGTTGTTGAAGGCAATGACTCGGCCACACCTAAAGGCTGGGTGGAACCAACAATCAACATAGGATATCTACTGATAGGCATGAAAATGGTGGACTGAATAACACATGTATTTAGTTAGACATATTAGGGGGAAATATCCCATTGGTGATGATTTCTAAAGTGGGAGTTACGACAAATCCCAACCTAGACACTTCTGGAGAGCCTTCCATTGCGTCCCAGTGAAGAGGGATACTATCAACAAAGTCTGATATGGGAGGTGGAACTTGGATGATAACTTGATTGTAAGGCCCAGTTTATGGAGGGTTGAAAGGTGGATAAAATTCTTCGGCCCCAATATCAGTTACCGTTACAACCTTTGGCTCATACACGTTTATTTCTATGGGTTCTATGATTAAGGTCTTGATAGGATCAGTTTGTACAAATATGCTATATTGATCAAGCTAACACCTCAAAGGAGGTAGAGGAGGATTCACTTCAACTTCTTCAGGGGAAAGACCTTGAATTCTCCTCGATCGGTGAGGTGGTTGATCAACCACTTTGAGTTTTCAATTCTAGGTGACCACCTATGCACCTTCCTAAGCAATTCTATGATAGCTAATCACACCACTAGAAAAGGCCTAATAGAAAGAATAGTCACAAACAACCTTGTCAATATCTCGACTCAAGTGGATTAGGTCCTAATATCGTAATAGTAACAGTCAGGTAAGGACCTTCCAAACGAAGGAACGGGTTGATTAAGTCCCGTGGATCAACGAATGAAGGAGTGAGAAGAAGTTATCTCGACCTCCACTAACCAACCTTATTTTGTGAAAGTGCTCATGCTTCATGGGGAACCCTATAGTAGTATTGAAAAGTGTGATACAAAATCTTCCCCAGGTACCACGGGAAACCCCCCATAGTTACCTTTGAGATCCCTGAGAAAATCAACTAAGGTCACCAACTCTCAGTCAACATCCCGGGGGTAGAGTCGACAGTCGGAACTGGACATATGGGTAGGGTAACTAAGACTAAAGCTCTTCCAAAGCACTATCTACAAAAGGGCCAATGTCACTTCAAAAAATCTCAAAATAGGTATGGAGCTTCCAGAGGAATGACACCAAGAGGGCCAATGGCACTTCAAGAAAAAATCAACTAGGTTTAAAATTTGCAGAGTATCGATGCCGGATGAGCCCCAAAATATGCTTAGTTAAGACTTGGAGGGGTTATCTCCTCGAATCCCCCTTGCATGACCTTGTGTTTCATTCCTGTGTGAGAGGAGATTCATGACTATACCTATGCAAAATTGGGTTTTTCACTCCCTAGATCAGACTCCTAAGTTTGTTTTTTGGCCTTGGAGAAATTAACTCTCCAACCTAAACCACGACCCTAGACTAAAACTAGTTTGTTTACCCTATACAATTAAAATGTTTAATTACTTTTAGTTAGCATTCATTTTATGGGTTCTTATTTAGTAAAAAAGGGTTACAGATGAAACTAGATGGTGTTTTGATAGACTCAACATAAAAACCTTTAAGTACACACAAAAAAAGATGTAGTTTCTTCACTGAAAAATAAGTGCAACAACATTTCAAATAAATGAAAACACACTCTTTCTTTATACTCTTTTAAAAAATAAAACAATGCATTTTTTTATCATATGCAAGATCTTAAATCATTTTGCAATGGAAATCTAAAATGCACTTTGAATGGAAATGCAGAACAAAGTGCAAAGGAACTTTGTAAACAATATTTGTTTTCTTTTACAAAAGGCTACTGTAATCAAAACCAACAACTATAAAAGCAAGAAAATTGTATAAAGACCTGAGTGCTAGTAAGCAATTTCTTTTCTTGAAAATTTCAGAGGCATGGGAACAAGAGAAAAATGACTAACAACCAAGTTATTTTTGTCTTTTCTATTACCAAAAAGAAATGAAATGAAACGATGATGCAAGTTTTTTCTTTTCTTCTTATGAACAAAGGGAAGAAGGTAAAGAGACATAAAGAAAATAGTCTATAATTACTAGAATACAACAATAAACTAGAAACTAAGCCCAGACACACACAACTGACTTTTCGACCTACCTAAAGAACCTTATAAGAAAAAGACTAACCTACTAAAAAGCAAGAACTTTTAGCATGGTTTAAAAATTTTCATATACTTAACACAATAATAAAATACAAAAACAAACCAAGAAGGCTCAAAACATATTGAACATCCAACTTGTTTCCTCCCAAAACTAAGAGAAAGGCCCAAAGACCAAGTTCTCCAACATATACACAACTATGTACAAAGTGAATAGTGTACATACGCTATTCAAACAAAGGAAAATCACGTATATACATGATTCAAGTAGAGACAAAGTGTGTATGGATTAGAATACTCAAGGAAAGAGACTACAACCCCAAAGGGAAGCTTCTAGAAACTTGGGAAAAGTTTATGGGATTGCAAATGCTTTGAAAGAAAGCCCTGAAAAACAAGAAAATTGCATAAATCAAGAGAACACAAGAACCATAAGACCAACCCAAACTAGGAGAAAAGATCCCCAATATGGTGGCCAATTCTGTTATGGTATTTTTACCCCATGACCTTGGGTTTGTGTCACAATAGAGCCTAACCTTAATTAAAATACAAACCCTACCCTCACACATACAAACTTACAGTAAAAATAATTACTTGGAAGAGAGAATAGAATACCTCACACCTTGTATCCAAATGTTCGATGTAGTTTCTCGCTCTCGACCTTTGATTTTCTCCCAATCTCTGCCTATACCAACCTGCAAAATGAGATCAAGTCTATATTGCAACAAGGTAGCTATGAAATCAAGTTATACATGTAATGTGAAAATGAAATATGTAAAGAAATTTAACATATATAAATAGATTGAACAAAATTGAATAAGGATAGCTCTTTTATTGAAAATAGTATAAGTAGGTACTTATAGCCTGACTCTAACAACTAGGACTGCCTCAAAGTTGAACGAATGAATCAATAGTGGAAGTTGAACTAATGAATCCACTAATTCCACTTATTCAATTCATTTCTCTCCAGGAATTATGTGTTGTTCGTATGGGTGTATATAGGCTACCTGGAGTTTGAGTAGGAATGGAAACAAGGCTTGAAGAAATTTGTTCTAAGCACTTCTGTATCACTAGTAGTGTAAAAAAATCAAGTTGTGCTACGAAATTTCTATAGCAAAACTTTTGCTGCACTGATAATGTAAAACAAAGAAATTTTACGCAAAAGTTTCCAGTTTGACTAGATCAGGCATACCTCACAAATTTTGGTATCCCAATTGAATTAAATCATCATCAAATCAAATTGGATCTTCAAAATAAGGGAGTTACCTACAAGACAAGCTCTCTATTATTCGATTAGCAAAAACTTGATGAGTCATTAACTGGACCCTAGAATTTAGGAAATAGTTTCACATGTCATTATTATTGTAACTGTTTAACTATTTTTGGAAAGATTCGATAGGAGGGAACTCAAGAGACAATGAAATGTAAATATATATATTGCAAGACCTAAAAAGGGCCCGGGGTTGGTATTTTGTAGAAATAAATACTGACTGTGCTTGTAACTTTTCTTGAAGTTAATAGAATTATCAGTGAAGAAGTACATAAGTTTATGTTCAGAGATTCTTGTGCTAGTGTCTTTCAGTGTGTGATTACTCTCATGTGTATGTGCTTCTTTCTTTTTAGTGTTTCATTTAATGTATTGTCTTCTAGTATTTGATTAAAAACATATGGTTTGGAATTCATCCCATGTTTGGTGCTCTAAATTTATACAATCAAATGCTCCACCCTTTCTTCTAAATTTATATTGGAATTCATCCTGTGTTATATGCTCCAATATAGTGGACTATTAACTTGTATATATGATGTCATGCTACAATAACTTAGAAGCTGAAAGGATAATGGATACCCTGCCTCTGTTTTCTAGACTCTCCTATAACCAATCACTAATGGGTTTTATTGGTTTCAATATATGACTCCATGCCCAATTGTTTTCTTCTCTTAATCTTAGAAAACATAGAAAACAAACCTTTTCCTATCTTAGTTTACAGATCTGGCCATTGTCTTCAGTGTATCAGCTATTGTTGAATTTATATTGCATATCATATTTCAAGGAGGGATCCCCCTCTAAGTAAAAGTTCCAACTTTCAGTCTAAAGCTTGGTTTTAAAATGTTACCCCTGTGACTTTCCACCATAACCTTGGAAATTTACTAAGTGATAACACCCATTATGACCAAACCATGAATAGAATAAACTTCACAGTATGTGAGATTACTTTTTGACACTGTTTTTACAAGATCAATGAAATCAAAGTAGTCAGAACTACCTCGGGTATCCAGTAGGGCTAAACCCCTAGAGCGATAATGACACTACAAGGTCTGGACTCATAAAAAACAAAAAAAATTCACATGTAAGGTTTTCCCAAAATAAGATCACAAAATTTGAGTGGGGAAACATCACATAATAACTCATCTTTGAAGAGATTTAATCCATAGGACATGTGACACTATTGACTAGCGCAAAGGTCTCATCCTTGGCTCAACCAACCAATGGTGTATGGTTGGGGGTGTGGCATCATAAAAAAATTCAATATCTTGATGGCCTTGACCAAGATCAAGTTATTCTGGATCCTGCTATCAACAATGAAATGCAGTGGGGTTCCATTCACCCACATATGTGAATGGAAGAGGCAATCACCTTCAGGCTCCCTTGACTCATCTAGTTAGATATTTGAGGTTGCAATGGTAGCACTAGGTTTTGCATCGATGATCTACTTTCCCTTATATTTCTTTGAAATAGATTATGAGTCGGGTTCTAACTCATTTTATTTTAGCTTGGAAAACAATGACTATTTTGAGTGACATTCATTAGTGTTGTGCCAGGGGATTATGTGGAAATCAAACCACTTTCCAATGTCCTTCTTCATCTTTCCATTACCCTTATTTTCATGCAGCTTGGACCGTCTCTCTTAAGGTTGGCATTACTTTCTATAACCCTTGTTATGTGATTTAGGGCCACCTTTTCCATGCTTATGTTGTTGCATATTTGTATATTGAAACTCCCACTTATTTCACTCAATTCTTTGCTCAATTTGGACAACATATCGAAAAGAATATCGTAGTGAGGAGATGTCCAAGAAATCCATCTCTATTTGGATGTACCTATGTATGCCACTATGTTAATTCAAAACCAGGTGATTCTCAGAGTCTTTGATACCCAATTTTGAGTGTAAGGTATATGGAAGATGTAAGTGTACTCTAACACTGTCTGGTCTCTTTCCTTATGTATATTCATCCATCTCATGTACTAGTCATCATAGTTTTCAATAGGGTATAAATTCTCCTTGAGGGCATCAACAAAGGCCACCTAAGTGCATCCTCTCCCAAATTCCATAGAAATATATTTGTTATGTCTTTCCAGGTAATATTCCCACTAACATTTGACACAGGGGAGGGATTTAAGGAGAGTGAAGGTGATATTTTTAGTGTCAATTGTTTTTTGAATAGATTAATAGCCTTCTAAAAAATTCAACTGTTTATCCAAAGCATATTCATCTATCTTGCCTTTAAACAAGGGGATATCAAATTTAAGTTGTACCTTGAAGGGTGTATCACCTCCAAAATGACTGCTTGTTTAAGGTTCCTCTCCTACAATCGACAATGGTCAAAGGATTTGGATGAAGTTGTCTATAATCCCGATCTGCTGTCACATAAGTGATTTCTCAAGATTTTTTTTGAAAGGATCTATTGCTCTATCATCTCTCATTTCTTATACCATGGGAGTTTTTTTGGGACAACGAGAGCGGTTTTCCCCAAGTGAAACTAGCTGGAGACCCAACTCTCTATACCCCGACCTCGTCAGGGACATGCACTAAAAAATACCAAGGAGAAGACTACTCTGATACCACTAATCTAGATTATATTGAGAACCAAATGATATACACAAAAAAATATTGTAGAGAACATCGAAATACAATGAAACCCAACTTCTATTAATGAATAAAATAGCATAATACTATAGGACACAAACTGGTTAGAATGGTGGTAGATTATCTCTAAAGAGAAAGAGGTCTTGACTATGCTCATTTGCAAAAACATGATTATAAAGAGGCCACAAAGGTTATTTTATCATGAAGCCTAAAAAATAAAGAGGCAAAAAACATAAACATCAAAACCCTAACCCTAGAAGATAAAATGCCAAAAGTTTTGTTGGCCCCGAGGTGGTTAGTTGATACATCAACTTCCTAAGGGTGCAACTTTTTCATATGATCTCTATTTGGGGCACATGATATCTCATTGGAAATAAATACATGAGGATTAAAACTTTTGACTGGGGCTAGGGAATTCCATGGAAACTCCTAGCCCCATGAATGTCCAAAAAACACCATTTAAGGCCTCAAAATGCCCCAAGAAGTCTGGAATCTGAAAAACTGTAGAAAATTGCCAAGAAGATAGAGAACTGTTGAGTCAGTGGAAGAGGTGGGTGACCACTGATATCCACCTGGATCAAAATAGATCATGATAGTGTAAAGTACTTATTGGAATAAAAATTATATTTAGAAGAGCAACACAAATGGATTACAAAGATGCTAGGTTATGAATGTGAAGTTATCTACAAAAAGGAAAACAAAATGTGGTGGAATATGCACTTTCAAGGAAAGAAGAAGACACAAATGGTTTACTTTGTGCTATTTCTACTCCATAATATGATTGGGTGGAAGAAGTAAGGATAGAATGGAAGAAAGATCAAGAGGTATGGAATATCTATCAAAAAATACAAAACCTGAGTGCATTAGATAAATTTGTATGGAAAAATGATTCAATATGGTATCAACATCACCTATATATATTTATGATGTTCAAGAAAACATGGTATTTACACATAGGCCAAACACATTAAGAAAACACTCACACAACTAGATCAAATATTGGTACACCTATCTTTTTACATGGTTAAAATCCTCAAAGAGGGAAACAATTCATGGCCCCACCCAACACAACCACTTGACGAAATATACTAATACAAAAGGAAAAAATGTACATAAGAGTTTCTCACAGTTGATCTTCACAAAATGACCCTCCATGCTCTTTAATTAGCGATCATGGACTGATATAGTGCTAAGCCACATATCAATGTAGCCATTAGTATAAAGGATAATATGAGTTGTTGGATCACTTTATGTCTAGAATGTATTGTGACTTTCAAATTACATAACTAGAAATCCATACTATATAAACACACTAAGGAAACATACTTTTACCTAAAATCACATTAAACCAAGTTCAACTAACTTGTAAGTGTCTAAATATCCTAACATACCTTGTTAAGAACAACTTGGGATAACATTGAAGGAATTACAAAGGTGACACAATAGGAGAAGGAAGGAGGCACTAGAGCCTATCTCCCCTTAATGACAACTTCTTGAACTCCTAACATAGATCGAATTTTGGAAAAAATCACTTTTGTAAGAGACTTTGTAAAAAAGTCTGCAACTTGATCGTCTGTAAGGAAAAAGATCACTTCAAGAATGTGATCATGAATGAGCTTTCTGCTAAAGTGCATTTTTAGCTTAATGTGTTTTATGCACTGATGTTTAACTTGATATTTGGTGAGCTTGATGGAAATTTGATTGTCACACCAATGGGTGGTTGGATGTTGTTGGTGGAATCCAAACTCTAAAAGTATCTATTGAAGCCATGAGGACTCTCGAATTGCATTAACTGCTTCTTGGTACTCTACTTCTATTGAAGAAAGATAAATATGTTGTTGTTCCTTATAATCCCAAGTGACAGGTCTAGAACCAATATTGACAACATAACCTATAGTAGAATTATGATAATCAAGGTCATAGACCCAATTGGAATAAGTGAAACCAACCAATAAAGGAGTCACCCTTGAACTGTAATGTATCCAAAACAAAAATTTACATTGGATATATAAAAATATCCTTTTTTCTACTTTCAAATGGATTTCATGGGGTGTTTTCATATATCGAGAAACAAGACCAACATCAAAGGAAATATTAAGATGTGTAGGAGTCAAATACAAAAGGATACAGACTAACTAACGATAAAAAGTGGCATAAGAGCCAGGCCATGCCTTTGTATAGGTAGTGGATAGGGTTGCCTTAAATGGTCACCTATAGTAGGTCCAGATCGTAGTTAGGTTTGGACATTCATTTATGGAATGTAGCCATAGAGATATGGTGCCGTAACTGAGACAATGATGGTACTAAGGCGGTGAAGAGGATAAGCTCGTAGAGCCCTCGTTTTGTAATTAGGAGACTTGAGAGAGAGATCTTGGGTAGAGAGTCTTAGGAGAATTAGGAGGTAGAATAGTTCTGAGAGAGAGCTTGAGAGAACTGGGACTTTGTTGCAGTCCATTTTTTGTAAACATCTGTATAGACACACAAAGATAATAGAAAAACAATTTTTCCTGCATATCGTGTGTTTGTGTATTTTCATGAATGAATGTTGTGGATGTGTGATAAGGAGATAAATTTCGTTTATCTTCATTGAATTTTATAATATCATTCTGGATTCTTTAGGCTGTGCAAGGATTGCACAATAAAACATTTGAGGTTCTGTAGCCAATGCAAGGAGTGCACATCTGAATTTTGTAGAATCAGAAAAGAACGTGCCAGGAGGGCGCACCAGAGCGATCACAAACCCAAGATGAATCTCAAGGCTACTAAATACCTTAGAGGGGAGAATGTGCAGAAGAAGCACAAAGAAGTAGAGTCACTGAGAAATCTATAGAGCTCTGCTAGGAGGGCATTGAGTGAGTGCAAGAGTGCACAAAAGGAACTCTGTGTTGAGTTCGGGGAGAAACAAATTTACTGAAAACTCTGTAAGGAGAAGCTCTGCAAAGTGTGCATCGAACTAGGAGAACACTAGGAAGGTGAGAATAATTTATTGTCAAGAAATCCTTCGGATCTAAGTTTAATGAAATCCTAGAAGCACAAAGAGTGTGTGGGAGATCAAAATCTTAGAGGAGATCAAGCTCAGAAGGGATAACACAAGGAATGCGTGAGTGACAAACTTATTCTAAGTCCAAAATCTCAGAAGAGATAATGCTTCCAAGAGCATAAGAGAGACCCAATATAGTCAGGTTTGCAGGAGAAAGTTCAAAGACCGAAACATTTGAATGCAGACTAAATCTTCAAAAGATAGAAGAAGTCGAAAGCTCAGGAGGAGGAGCAACAACAACCATCAGATTTGGTTGTAAGGAGGAGTCTGGACCGTTAGATTAACTTCCAACGAACAAAGGAAGCATAGAGAAGAAGAACATATCTCCAACGTTGGATCTGAGCACAGATGGTCGATAATTGTCTAATCAAGGTGAAGTGAATAGGTTTTAACCCTTGTGTACATAGGGAGACTAGTCAAAGCTTGAGGATTGAGATTTCCGAAGTCCGAAGAGTCGGAGAGCCGAAGTATAATCTCAACCATTCGATCAGTCGAAGGATATTTGAGCCATTAGATCATCTGGAGGAAATATCAGGCGTCAGATCGGCCAAGAGAATCTGGACCGTCATATATCGTGAGTTTAGGAGGAGGAAAGTTTGAGACTTGAAACTCTCGAAGCACGAATAGCTGAAGAGACAAGAGCCATCAATCTGCGAGGGGACACTTGTCAATAGATCGCGAGCTTTGGGAAAATTGTATTGAACCTCTAATTTGAGATTTGAGATTCACGAAGCCGGAAGAGTCAAAGAATATCCGAGCCCTTAGATCACCCGAAGTGAATTTGAGCCGTTAGACCAGAAGAGGAGATGTGACAAATATCTGAGCACTCCGGGTAAAGTTCTGGAGTGATTTATAGCCGTCAGATGCAGGGGAGGCATGGAGAAAATCCATGTACTCTAGGTAAAGTCCTAAAGTAAACCTTAGCTGTTGATTTGAAGAGGACACGCGTCAGTGGATTATAGCCTCTGGATAGAAGTCATTGGAGGAAGACAAGGTTTGACATTTGATATTTCTGAAGTCAGGAAATATGAAACGACGAGAGCCGTCGATGTGAACGTGGACACGTGGCAATAGATCTAGAACTCTAAAAGAAAAATGGAGGAGGAAAAGGTATGAAAACCCGAAGAATATTTCGATCGTCGATCAAGGAGGGAATCCTAGGACCATTGATTTGGTTGAGGAGACCAAAGTCTCAAAGCAGGAGTACAACTGTTGATTAGGGAGGATACATGTCAATAGATCTCCCACTCTAGAAGATAACCAGTCAGCCGTGGTGACGATTTGAGAACTGAAAGTCCCAAAGGCCAGACTCGCGAAGGAGATCCCGACCATAGGCTCAGGGAGACAACTGGTAATAGATCGTTAACTCTGGAATATTGGAGTACAAAGAGTAGCGAGGTTTGATATTTCAAATGCCTGAAGCCCAAAATCACGAAGGTGATCTCGACCGTTGATCGAGAAGGGGCAGATCTGGTTTGTAGATGTGAAAGGCACATATCTGAGCCATCGGTTTAGACAAGATCGTCAAGATCGTGAGATTGATGATCTCGTAGCATATCAGGGACAAGAGTTACGCAGACTTTAAAGGTTATAGCCTGAGGACACATGTGAAGAAAGGGGATTCAATAGCAGCCGTTGATCATAGATCATCACCAAAACCGAGAAATCGATGGACGCGAAGGATTGCGGGACCAGGACATGCTCATACGTTAATTTTCCTTGAGTGGGTCGCAATTAGAACCACGATATTCACAAATGGATACTTGGAAACACGAGGAGGATTGCGGGGTGAAAAGTGGGTTAGTTTGAAACCACTCTTTCCATGTCCTCAATCACACATTAGCACAAGGACATGACCCAGGGTCGTATGAAGAAGGGGCTAATGCCTGAACTAGTGTTTTGGGAGTGCGCGTAAATTAGCCTGTGGGTCTAACAGACCTGCACACAGAAGGAAAAAGGGTCCTGTGTATATTTGATTTGGGTTCAAAGAGGAACCCGAGGAGTCGATTTGACTCTGCGGTTAGAAAGATTCTAGACTGGGAGATCGCAAAACCCCAGGGGGGTAGGGGGGCTGCATCAGGTGGTATCAGAGATTGAGTTTTCATTTGTATATTTTAGGCAAAAGAGAAAGAAGGGGAGGCCGCTATTTTGTTTGCAAATAGTAGACAAGGGAGACGATGAAAGGAGATGACCTGATAACATTAGGTGGTATCAAAAACAGGAATTTGCCTGTAGTCAGCAGGTGAAGGAAGTAGGGTGTTGATGCTTTGTAAGAAGGTTGTTGCACGCACATGACAACAACAAAATTTTAAACAGCCAGGTGAGATGTGAGAGAATATGGAGATGCTATCGGATGTAGAGTAATCCATAGGCTTGCCAGGAGCGCAGGTAGAAGGTGGAAATGGCTACTGGAGGCTATGAGCGTGGTTGAAGAGAAGGCCGTAAGAAGAAATGAAATACCGAGATGGGTCTGAAGCTCAATAATATAATAGAAAGGATGGAATAGCTAGAATTTAAGATGAAACAAGAGGCAAAGGTACACTGGAGATACGAATGTCCTCTGAATAGTAAGGTAAAATGGCATGTTCAGAAGTTGTTGGCCAGAAAGCAACAACAAGGGTTGAGAAAGTGGCTGAGGCATGCTGAAAACCTCAGTGACACAGAGGAAGAATTGATTCACATCTATGAAATAGAGACATGAAGATACCTCAGTGATGAGGAGGAGGCAAGATTAGATGAAGATCTCGTAAACTACCGAGTGGGCAGAAATGGACTTTTGAGTTGCCAGATGGGCAATGGAAAGAGATCAATGGAGGGTCTCATATACTGCCAGGGGAGCAGTAATGAAAGTTCAAGTTTTCAGGTAGGCAATGAGATGGGATCAATTGATTTCATAGACTTCCAGGTGGACAGAAGAGAAATCCCAAATTGCCAGGTGGGCAAGGGGAAAGAAATGAGACTATCTGAAAGTCTCAGGAGCTCAGAAGTGAGTTCATGTCAGCAAGGAGTGTTGATAGATGAAGATTCATGTGGATTTGTAGAACATGTGAATGAATATGATGATAATTTAAACAATATCACCATCCAAGAGGAGGATCAAAGGAGCATTATGATCATTGGGGGAATTAAGACATTCCTACCAAACAACTCAGTCAAGGCCAGAGAATGTGTTGCATATGCAACAACAGGATAAGAAAAACCAATGGTGACTGTCATGATGATGGAGCATATGTCAGAAGCTGCCCAATAAGAAGAGGAAGAAATGGAGTAGACACTGATTTCTAACCCAACAGAAGGAGAAGAGCATTCAGAAGAATGGCTCAAAATTTTCAGCCATGAAGATGAAACATAGATGACTGCAACACTGGAGCTTGCAGCAGAAAGAGAAACAAACATCATAGACCTTACTGATCTGTATGTAGAATTGGAATCCCCAGAGAGAAGGGTAATGGTGCAAAGCCAACACATCCATCAGATCAGATTGGAGACATATGGAGGAGCATACCATCCAGAGGAGCAGCTGGAAGAAGTTGGACTTGAACCAACGCAAGAGGAGATAGCATAAGCCAATCTTTCAGAGGAGGAAGTTGAGAGGTAGCTCAGAGATGAAACAATGGAACTGGAGTCTACAACAGAGTTTCAAATTACTACCACAATAGGAAGTAAAGATAGCATGGGAGATCATGTCTATGCACCCACTAATAAGGAAGAGTTGCAGCTGAGAAGACTACATAAGAAGAGCCAACCACTTGAGTAGCTGGACAGAGTGATAGAGGAGATCATGAAGCTGATATTGAGGTCAACGCAAGAAGAATTCAACAAAGAGAAGCTGAGCAGAGGAGATCCTTCCATAACAACCGGAAAGAAGAAGAAGAATATGCAACAACAACAATGACATAGATGGAGAGGAGCAAGAGGAAATCTCTATAAAATATTTTGGGATCTAGGAGGATTTCAACACTGGAGAAGAGGAGCTCATGAGTAGGATCTCATGATTTTCCTAGCAGTGGTGTATGATGTAGGAAAATCGCTCCACATCAACAAATGATCTAGCATGACAACATGCATACATGCAATGGAGAAAGGGAGAGGCACCGACCCTCCCATTTTCTTTTTTAAAATTTGAAATATGATTCAATACGAATTTTCGTGTTGAAAGGTTCTAAGAGCTAGGCCATGCCTTTGTACATGTAGTGGATAGGGTTTCCTTAAATGATCGCTTGTAGCAGGTCCATATCATAGTCAGGTCTTGACATTCATTTATGGAATGTAGTCGTAGAGGTATGGTGCCGTAACTGAGACAGTGATGGCACTAAGGCGGTGAAGAGGATAAGCTCGTAGAGCCCTCATTTTGTAATTAGGAGACTTGAGAGAGAGATCATGGGTAGAGAGTCTTAGGAGACTTAGGAGGTAGAATAGTTCTGAGAGAGATCTTGAGAGAACTGGGACTCTGTTGCAGTCCATTTTTTGTAAACATCTGTATAGACACACGGAGATAATAGAAAAACAATTTTTCCTGCATATCGTGTGTTTGCGTATTTTCATGAATGAATGCTATGGATGTGTGATAAGTTTCATTTGCAGCAGGAGATATATTTATTTTATATTCATTGAGATTTATAATATCGTTCTGGATTATTTAGGTTGTGCAAGGAGTGCACAATAAAACATTTGAGGTTCTGTAGTTGGCGCAAGGAGTGAACATCTGAATTCTGCGGAATCAGAAAAGAAAGTTCCAGGAGGGCACATCAAAGCTATCAAAAACCCAAGAGGAACCTCAATTCTACTAAATACCGTAGAGGGGAGACAGTACAGAAGAAGCACATAGAAGCAGAGTCACTGAGAACTCTGTAGAGCTCTGCTAGGAGGGCATTGAGCAAGTGCAAGAGTGCATATGAGGAACTCTATGTTGAGTTCGGGGAGAAACATAGTTACTGAACACTCTGTAAGGAGAAGCTTTGCAAAGTGTGCATCAAACCAGGAGAATGCCAGGAGGGCGAGAAGATTTTCTTGTCAAGAAATCCTTTGGATCTGAGTTTAATGAAATCCTAGAAGCGCAAAGAGTGCATGGGAGATTAGAATCTTCGAGGAGATCAAGATCAAAAGGGATAACACAAGGAATGTGTGAGTGGCGAACTTATTATAAGTCCAAAATATCATAAGAGATAACACTTGCAAGAGCGTAAGTGAGACCCAAGATAGTAAGGTTCCAACGAACAAAGGAAGCACAGAGAAGAAAAATGGATCTCTAGTGTTGGATTTGAGCGTAGAGGGTCGATAGGGGTCTGATCAAGGTGAAGTGCATGGGTTTTAACCCTTGTGTACACAGGGAGACTGGTCAAATATTGAGGATTGAGATTGTCGAAGGCTGAAGAGCCAGAGAGTCGAAGTATAATCTCAACCATTTGATTAGTCGAAGGAGATCTGAGCCTTTAGATCGTCAGAAGGAAATCTCAGGCGTCGGATTGGCCAAGAGAATCTGGACCATCAGATATCATGATTTTAGGAGGAGGCAAGTTTGAGACTTGAAACTCCTGAAGCACGGATAACTGAATAGCTGAGAGCCGTCGATCTGTGAGGGGACACTTGTCAATAGATCATGAGCTATGGGAAAATTGTATTGAACATCTAAGTTGAGATTTGAGATTCACGAAGCCCGAAGAGCCGAAGAAGATCCGAGCTGTCAGATCACCCGAAGTGAATCTGAGCTGTCGGGCCAGGAGAGGAGACATGGAAAATATTTGAGCACTTTAGGTAAAGTTCTGGAGCTATTTATAGCCGTCAAATGCAAGGGAGACATGGAGAAAATCAACGTACTCCAGGTAAAGTCTCGAAGTAAAACTTAGCCGTTGATCCGAAGAGGACACACGTCAGTGGATTATAGCCTCCGGATAGGAGTTATTGGAGGAAGGCGAGGTTTGACATTTGATATTTCTGAAGCCTGGAAATCCAAAATGATGAGAGCTGTTGATGTGAAGGTGGACATGTGGCAATAGATCTAGAACTACAGAAGAAAAGTGGAGGAGGAAAAGGTCTGAAAAGTTGGAGAAGATTTTGATTATCGATCGAGGAGGGAATCGTAGGATCGTTGATCTGGTTTAGGAGACCAAAGTCCTGAAGCGAGAGTACAACTATTGATTGGGGAGGATACGTGTCAGTAGATCTTACACTCCGAAAGATAACTAGTCAACAATGGTGAGGATTTGAGAACTGAAAGTCCCGAAGCCCAGACTCGCGGAGGAGATCCTAACCGTAGGTTTAGGGAGACAGCTGGTAACAGATCGTTAACTCCGGAAGATTGGAGTATGAATAGTAGCAAGGTTTGAGATTTCAAACTCCTGAAGCTCAAAATCATGAAGGTGATCTCGACCGTTGATCGAGAAGGGGAATATCTGGTCTATAGATGTGAAAGGAACATATATGAGCCGTCGGTTCAGACAATATAATCAATATCACGAGATCGATGATCCCGTAGCATATCAGGGACATGAGTTGCACAGAATTTAAAGGTCATAGCCCGAGGACACATGTGAAGAAAGGGGACCCGATAACAGCTGTTGATCACGAATCATCACTGAAAGCAAGAAATCGACATATGGGAAGGATTGTGGGGCCAAGACATGCTCAAACGTTGATTTTCCTTGAGCGGATCGCAATTAGAACCATGGCATTCACAAATGGATACATGGCAACACGAGGAGGATTGTGGGGCGAAAAGTGGGTTGGTTTGAAACCACTCTTGCCTCACCCGCAATTGTGGATTAACACAAGGACACGACCTAGGGTTGTATGAAGAAGGGGCTAATGCCAAGGGGGCTTATGCTTGAACTAGTGTTTTGGGAGCGCGCGGAAATTAGCCCGTGGGTCTGACAAACCTGCACAAAGAAGGAAAAAGGGACCTGTGTATATTTGATTTGGGTTGAAAGTGGAACTCGAGGAGTCGATTCGGCTCTGCAGTTAGAAAGATCCTAGACTGGGAGGTTGCAAAACCCCAGGAGGGTAGGGGGGCTGCATCAAAATGAAAACAAGCATTTCAAAAGAAAACATAAATTATAACTCAATAGAGATATAACTTGTTCACTAGATTGATGACATGGTATTTATATGGTGCAAATCACATTCTTTCATTTACCATTAGAATGTTCCTGTGACACAGTACAAAATACAACTTGTCTCTCAATCTTCAATGGAATATTTAACCTTTGCAAGGATTCACACACAAAATTTAGATAAGAAATATTTACATAATATTTAATTGAGAACAAAGATAAACTATTATGATGTTAAACTAACATGAACAACATATAAACTTAATGTAGTTTCAAATTTGAACCTACATAAATTAAAATTGCAACCTGGATAGAATTAGTGGGCCCTCCCAATCGACTTCACGCTGCTAAAGGACTACAAGATTAAAGGAAAATTATACACACATATATTTGTCTCAAAACATCAACATGGACACTTTGTATTAACAAATTAAAGTTCACCAATATAGATAATAGAACATAGTAATGATATGGAAAATGTCGATTGATTACTACAACGTCTGAGCTTAATTATATATACACATTCGTTCACAAGAGTGAGAAGGTAAACCCAATAATAGATATCCTATACTACGACTTGGATGCATCAATTACAATAGTGAAAATACAAAAAGAGAGATAGTTTAATCTTCGGTTGTTACTCTAACAAAGATAGTTCAAAAATCATTTCAGAGGATATTCTTAGGACATGCCAATGCATGAGAAATCTCCAAACCTTGGCCACAATCAAATCTTCTACCAGACACATTGTTTTGAGTGTAGTTGATTGTCATATTTGACCGAGGATAATCACCTACCTCGCTTGTCTTGGAATTGGTTTGATGAGCATGGAAACATGTCAGGGTATCTAGGAGAAGAACCCATGTCTTCGATTCTATTCTCGAAGCTTGGGTGTATGTCGAAAATCGAGGTGGGTTACAGGATCACCTCGTGAGTTAGACGACCATGTTTGGTTAACCATCATTAGTAACAAAATAATTCTTAATGTCCCTAATTCATTAAAAATAATGGAAAAACATTAATTAACCAATAATATTACCTTTTGATCTCTTCAAACGAACTTTGCATAGAAAATATGATAACGGGGTTATAAATTGGTAGAAGGGAGGGTTACGATAGGTAAAAAATGGGTATTTGGAAATGAAAATGGCATCAATTCAAAGGCCCAACATCCCCCCAACGCTTAATATTTTACGTTTCCTCATGCAATTGAGATATATTGTTGATGTCCTGGTGCCAAAATCTATCAAAACTTGTGAAAAATTTGGTAAATACCCTAGCTGCATAATTTACCTATTGATATACTCACATTAGATCTCCTTCTCTGTTGCTCTGCTTTGAGTTTCTTTCCCAAGGCTCTGTTATGTATTGCAAGCATCTGAGTTTGTCTATACATTTTCCTTGCATGTTTGAATAATATCTTGTTATCTGTTGTTAATATTTTAGCCTCTTCTTGTAGCTGAGCACTTTCTGCCTTTAACACCATGTTCTCACCCTTCACATGCCTATCCATGATTTTAAATTCTTTGATTTATTCCTTCAATATTTTAACCATCTTATTCTTCTTCTTCAATCTCGAATAAATTGACCTATTTGATGACACAATTTCTTTTGAAGGCTCATAACAATCTGTAGTGTTTTCAAAATCATGGGGTATTGGCATTGAAGGCCTAGAAGTGTTAGGGTATGGGAATATATGAGTTTTAAGTTGAGATGATAGACTTATAGGATTCTTAAACACACTGATTGAAAATTATTTCTATTGGACATGACTATTCTTAGTCGACACTCACTTGGTATGCAATGAAGTATTAATTTCGGGTGAACATGGGGATTTTGGTAACAAAGGGTCAATAGTTTGTTTATGAGACTTCTTTTGAGTCATACTCTTGGAAATTCTCCAAGGGGTGATAAGAACAGATTGTCGGGGCCTATTCTTTATAGGTTGTCCCTTAGAACTCTCTCCACAAGTGGTGAAGGATTCAACTTCCTGGAGATCGAGGTCTTCACTGTAATTTTTGTCATCATGCACCTCCCGAGGTATATCCTCATGTTCAATAGCCTCACCAGAAAATACATTAGGCAACAAGAATGCGTCCCAATTGTCACCTCTTTTATGTAACTCTTCTACAATGAATATTTTTCCCAGACCATGATGATACAAGCTACGAATGACATTCCTAGGGTTTTCTTGAATATATTTCACCATTCTATGTATACTTTGGCATAAATAAAATGGGAAATTTAAATGATCACTGGCTTCAAAATGTAGAAGAAGGAGAATGATAGAGGAAATTAATGACATACAGTCCCTCGCATGTGACGACCTTTTTTAATATAAACAACAAATTTCTCCATTTCTCCATGATCTAGGCTATAGGTACGCCTTTCATCCAAATCATACTTTGTTCTATTGAGCACAAGAATCGAGTCCATAGCCTTTGATCGACTTGCTTGTTTTTAAACCACCTTTCCCCTATTCGAGGTAGCCGGTGGATTGAGACAATGACTCTTTGAATACGACAATCACCAAATTACCCATGCGAGTGACATCATAACCCTGAAATTTCTTAAGAAATGGAAGCCAATTTGCAGCCTTGAGTATGTATTTGATGGCATTATATTCAAGGTATGCCTCCAATGCTTCAAATACCATGGCTCCTGCATGACTGCACCGAGATTTCCCATGATGCTGCTAGTCCAAGTGTATGAGGATATGTAGATACTCTATTTTGAGCAATTGTCACTACCAATGGATAGATGAGGAATTCAAGAATGTGGAAACAAAGTCTAGGCGATGTTATCTCACAATGTTTAGTTTGGGAAAATCCTAACCCAAGCAACAAATGTGTGACACAACCGGGGACACCTATCACCGTCCCCTCAATAGATATCCCTCTTGTTTTAGTGAAGGACAAGTCCAACACAAGGGAGGCTTCCCGCGTGACTCTAGGGGGTTTGCAAGGGGAGAAGTGAGGATCTAGAAGAACACGCATATAGGTCAAGATCATGGTGAGACTCGAGGCTTTAGGAGAGATTCTTTGGATTTGGTAAATGGTTTTCAAGGTTGTGTACCTGAAAAACAGTTTTGACAAGCCAAAACAATACCAAATATGATGATATAAGCCTTAATATGAAAGGGGATTCAACAAGAAACCTTGCTATCCCAAAATTGAAACAATAAGGAAATATATATCAACAATAAATAAGTTATGATAACTGTAAATTAGACTATGGAAATCAAGTATATGATGTTGGAAAATGAAGCTAGCAATTAGTAGACAATAATCAAATGTTTAAACCAAGACTTTGATAGTAAGAGAGGGATGTTGATGAGTGTCATCAATAAGTATTTATGAAAACCCAATGGCTGCATAAAATGTTTTATACAAAAACAAGTTAGATCCACTAAAATCAGTAAGTGATCCACCCAAACAATATCTCTTGAACAATAGATCAAATATCACAACTTGCAAGTGAATTTCAGCGGTAGAAAAGTGAAATAAGAGTAAGATAAAGTGATTTTTCTTCAATCCTATTGACTGTAGATTAATGTTTGTTATAGCATCTCAATCACTTAGAAAAACAAGACATTCCTAGGGCACAAGCTAGCTTAAATCATGGGAAATTCAAATCCAAACTTGAACAATTCAATACCTCAAAATTCACGTTTACCAATGCAACAATTTTCAATCTCCAATGCAAAGATTAGTGTCTTATCTATTGGGTAATGGAGTCTCTTAATTGGAAGAAAAGTTAATAGAAGAGGAAAAAGAGATGTACGTTGAGACTTAAACCCTTATAAAACTCAACAACAATCCTCTCAAATCGTCTATCTTAAAATCCAAGATGAGCTAGGGTTTTAATGATTTCTCTAGGGGTGTAAGCCCTTTTACTTCCTAGAGAAAAAAATCCCTAGCCAAGCCTTGCAACAAGGGTGTAAACCTTCTTACTCCTTGATTCAAGACTTGTATCCTTTCAATGAAAAATAAAATTAAACCTTGGTGGAGGGTGTAAGCCCTTTTACTCCTCCTAGGGTTTTAGATATATTTCTTGAATTTGAACAAGTATAATGACAATAAATTGCGGAAAATTACTCACCAATCCAAGGGATAGTATGAAACATACCCTTACTACCAAGATATCATCCACAAAATTCCAAAGAAACACCACCAAGAGAAGTCGCTAGCCTTTTTTTCCACTAATAGACAAGTGTAGCATCCATAATGACAATAAGACAAGAGTTAGCGAATTTCCCAAGAGGGGCCGAAATTTAAGTCCAAGAGTATGTAATTCTAATGTGATAAGTTAGGAAAATGAAAAAGATATGGTCCTCTATTTATATGAGTCCATCTAAACCAATTTTTCCACATAAAATTCTCAACAACAAATTAAAAGAGGGTTGACCCCCTTATTTGCTTTTACAACTTGCATATAATAAAATTACATAAAATAAGACCCTAAAAAGGGTGATGTCATGCCCTAGAAGGGTGACGTGAGGCATAGAAGTGAGAAGTTGAGCCTCAAAATGCAGATCATTGGGAATCCAAAGGACATGTGCCAATATATCATGTGCTATAGTGTCATGTCATGCATCTCCTTCCTTCAAACCACATCACATTAATTCAAGAACCATCAAGCCCACCAAACCCTAGCCTCCAAATGATGTCAAGGGCTTAGAAAGTGATGTCCTAGGCCTCTAAATGACAATGTCCAAGTGCAAAGGGCTATGATTTCATCCTTGAATGATGCCAAAGTTCCTTCAAAGGAAAAATCCTCCATCCTTTGCACACGAATGCTTCGGGGTGCTCTACCAGGCTGTGGGGTATGACATCCATCCTAGGGGATTTCAACCCCCCACGAAGGTAAAAATGACATAATTCATCCATGGATAGCTTTCACTTGGCAAGGTCCTGCAAATAAAAAAATGTATGGCCTCTAAGGGTCCACAATTCACATGTATCATGCCAATTATGCCACATTTATTAAAAGAACCATCTAATCATTTAAATTACATCCCCCCTTTTCAAACTAAAAAAATGCTCTAAGAACTTATAAAATTTCCCAAATTTAAGTATGGGATGGTTGTCATGGTGCTCTATTGGGTAGGCCAATCCCCAAGTCAAGGAGTGTTTCCCAAGAATACCCTCTCTAATTCATGTAGTGAATATGAGGTGGATGGAGGTATGACATTCAAGCATGGGGTTATTAACATATCAAGGGCTCATATTGTCTCATTAATGGGTGCCTTTGTGGAGTGTGTGCTGCATTCCTCATTTGCAATGCAACCTTTTTCCAGGATCTTTTATTTTCCATTAATTTATTATGGTCCGAGCATTGAATGCTATGTGAAATGGAAAATAAAGATAACCACAATGCCACTTGAAGTTAGGAACACATTGAGTTTCATATGCATTGAAAATTAAAATACACCACAAATGCATTCCCGCATCAAGCAGGACATTTATTTATTATGTGTTTTTCTTTTTCAAAGGTCCTTCATTTTTTTATGGAGAAGCGTTTCACTAATCTTAGGACCTTAGGGAAAGCATCTAGAAAGATAATTTATGGCTTTTAACTTTTCCCAACTACAACACCTATGGGGCTTTATCCCCTTCTTCCCACGAAATGAGGTACAATCCCTTCTTGGGGTCAATAAGCCCCAAAACCAAAAATATGAGGAAATGAAAGGGAGGAGGTGTGGAAAGTGGCAATTATGTGCATGAGTGGTATAATGAACCTTCAAGGAGACCCACAATAGCAATCCCTTTCCCTGAGGGTGACCCACTTACTAGGAAACCATGTCAACCACCAAGGTGCAATAAGGAAAAATGTATAATTTCCAAGAAAATGTTTTCATAATCAAGAAATGATCCTTTGCAACATGCTCAAATGATTCAAATATTAAAATGACACTTATGATGATATTGTACTTGTTACCTCATGAAGCAAGACTTGTTATCCCTCCTGGGCCATGCTGGTGCGATGGATATGGTTGCTGTCAATGAATAGTGATGTGTGATGAGAGGAGGGGATATATCTACTCATATGGCTCTCGACATTCCATGTATTCAACCTATGAGCCTTGAGACATCATCTCCTTAGTTACCCCTAGCTTGGGGGGGTAACATTTGTCTCCTACATGGGGACATGTGCTCGTCGTAGAGTATAGGAGAAACTCAACATCTCCTGGTAAGAATTGTGCCTACACATACTCAAGCAATAATATTATATCATTGAGGGGTGTCTTGCTAACCATTTTTTCATATAATTAAAAATTCAATATTGACAACTATTCCTTAAAAACAAAATTTTGCATTTTTTTCAAAAACTTCTAACTAACATGTAATATGATTCAAGCAAATGCATCACAATCAAATATGCATAAATGAAAGGAAAAAAATGATATGAAAGCAAATAATGCAACTACACTAGGATGAACACACAAATGAAAATGAAAGAAAGCAAATGACCTACCTACTTACCTAGGGCCCGAACCCTGTGGAAAGCAAGTGACTCCCATAAACATAGGTTCAAATGATAGACCCATCAACTTGTAATGGAATATTCCTCCCATCCATGGAAGATAAACANTCAAATATTGGTACACCTATCTTTTTACATGGTTAAAATCCTCAAAGAGGGAAACAATTCATGGCCCCACCCAACACAACCACTTGACGAAATATACTAATACAAAAGGAAAAAATGTACATAAGAGTTTCTCACAGTTGATCTTCACAAAATGACCCTCCATGCTCTTTAATTAGCGATCATGGACTGATATAGTGCTAAGCCACATATCAATGTAGCCATTAGTATAAAGGATAATATGAGTTGTTGGATCACTTTATGTCTAGAATGTATTGTGACTTTCAAATTACATAACTAGAAATCCATACTATATAAACACACTAAGGAAACATACTTTTACCTAAAATCACATTAAACCAAGTTCAACTAACTTGTAAGTGTCTAAATATCCTAACATACCTTGTTAAGAACAACTTGGGATAACATTGAAGGAATTACAAAGGTGACACAATAGGAGAAGGAAGGAGGCACTAGAGCCTATCTCCCCTTAATGACAACTTCTTGAACTCCTAACATAGATCGAATTTTGGAAAAAATCACTTTTGTAAGAGACTTTGTAAAAAAGTCTGCAACTTGATCGTCTGTAAGGAAAAAGATCACTTCAAGAATGTGATCATGAATGAGCTTTCTGCTAAAGTGCATTTTTAGCTTAATGTGTTTTATGCACTGATGTTTAACTTGATATTTGGTGAGCTTGATGGAAATTTGATTGTCACACCAATGGGTGGTTGGATGTTGTTGGTGGAATCCAAACTCTAAAAGTATCTATTGAAGCCATGAGGACTCTCGAATTGCATTAACTGCTTCTTGGTACTCTACTTCTATTGAAGAAAGATAAATATGTTGTTGTTCCTTATAATCCCAAGTGACAGGTCTAGAACCAATATTGACAACATAACCTATAGTAGAATTATGATAATCAAGGTCATAGACCCAATTGGAATAAGTGAAACCAACCAATAAAGGAGTCACCCTTGAACTGTAATGTATCCAAAACAAAAATTTACATTGGATATATAAAAATATCCTTTTTTCTACTTTCAAATGGATTTCATGGGGTGTTTTCATATATCGAGAAACAAGACCAACATCAAAGGAAATATTAAGATGTGTAGGAGTCAAATACAAAAGGATACAGACTAACTAACGATAAAAAGTGGCATAAGAGCCAGGCCATGCCTTTGTATAGGTAGTGGATAGGGTTGCCTTAAATGGTCACCTATAGTAGGTCCAGATCGTAGTTAGGTTTGGACATTCATTTATGGAATGTAGCCATAGAGATATGGTGCCGTAACTGAGACAATGATGGTACTAAGGCGGTGAAGAGGATAAGCTCGTAGAGCCCTCGTTTTGTAATTAGGAGACTTGAGAGAGAGATCTTGGGTAGAGAGTCTTAGGAGAATTAGGAGGTAGAATAGTTCTGAGAGAGAGCTTGAGAGAACTGGGACTTTGTTGCAGTCCATTTTTTGTAAACATCTGTATAGACACACAAAGATAATAGAAAAACAATTTTTCCTGCATATCGTGTGTTTGTGTATTTTCATGAATGAATGTTGTGGATGTGTGATAAGGAGATAAATTTCGTTTATCTTCATTGAATTTTATAATATCATTCTGGATTCTTTAGGCTGTGCAAGGATTGCACAATAAAACATTTGAGGTTCTGTAGCCAATGCAAGGAGTGCACATCTGAATTTTGTAGAATCAGAAAAGAACGTGCCAGGAGGGCGCACCAGAGCGATCACAAACCCAAGATGAATCTCAAGGCTACTAAATACCTTAGAGGGGAGAATGTGCAGAAGAAGCACAAAGAAGTAGAGTCACTGAGAAATCTATAGAGCTCTGCTAGGAGGGCATTGAGTGAGTGCAAGAGTGCACAAAAGGAACTCTGTGTTGAGTTCGGGGAGAAACAAATTTACTGAAAACTCTGTAAGGAGAAGCTCTGCAAAGTGTGCATCGAACTAGGAGAACACTAGGAAGGTGAGAATAATTTATTGTCAAGAAATCCTTCGGATCTAAGTTTAATGAAATCCTAGAAGCACAAAGAGTGTGTGGGAGATCAAAATCTTAGAGGAGATCAAGCTCAGAAGGGATAACACAAGGAATGCGTGAGTGACAAACTTATTCTAAGTCCAAAATCTCAGAAGAGATAATGCTTCCAAGAGCATAAGAGAGACCCAATATAGTCAGGTTTGCAGGAGAAAGTTCAAAGACCGAAACATTTGAATGCAGACTAAATCTTCAAAAGATAGAAGAAGTCGAAAGCTCAGGAGGAGGAGCAACAACAACCATCAGATTTGGTTGTAAGGAGGAGTCTGGACCGTTAGATTAACTTCCAACGAACAAAGGAAGCATAGAGAAGAAGAACATATCTCCAACGTTGGATCTGAGCACAGATGGTCGATAATTGTCTAATCAAGGTGAAGTGAATAGGTTTTAACCCTTGTGTACATAGGGAGACTAGTCAAAGCTTGAGGATTGAGATTTCCGAAGTCCGAAGAGTCGGAGAGCCGAAGTATAATCTCAACCATTCGATCAGTCGAAGGATATTTGAGCCATTAGATCATCTGGAGGAAATATCAGGCGTCAGATCGGCCAAGAGAATCTGGACCGTCATATATCGTGAGTTTAGGAGGAGGAAAGTTTGAGACTTGAAACTCTCGAAGCACGAATAGCTGAAGAGACAAGAGCCATCAATCTGCGAGGGGACACTTGTCAATAGATCGCGAGCTTTGGGAAAATTGTATTGAACCTCTAATTTGAGATTTGAGATTCACGAAGCCGGAAGAGTCAAAGAATATCCGAGCCCTTAGATCACCCGAAGTGAATTTGAGCCGTTAGACCAGAAGAGGAGATGTGACAAATATCTGAGCACTCCGGGTAAAGTTCTGGAGTGATTTATAGCCGTCAGATGCAGGGGAGGCATGGAGAAAATCCATGTACTCTAGGTAAAGTCCTAAAGTAAACCTTAGCTGTTGATTTGAAGAGGACACGCGTCAGTGGATTATAGCCTCTGGATAGAAGTCATTGGAGGAAGACAAGGTTTGACATTTGATATTTCTGAAGTCAGGAAATATGAAACGACGAGAGCCGTCGATGTGAACGTGGACACGTGGCAATAGATCTAGAACTCTAAAAGAAAAATGGAGGAGGAAAAGGTATGAAAACCCGAAGAATATTTCGATCGTCGATCAAGGAGGGAATCCTAGGACCATTGATTTGGTTGAGGAGACCAAAGTCTCAAAGCAGGAGTACAACTGTTGATTAGGGAGGATACATGTCAATAGATCTCCCACTCTAGAAGATAACCAGTCAGCCGTGGTGACGATTTGAGAACTGAAAGTCCCAAAGGCCAGACTCGCGAAGGAGATCCCGACCATAGGCTCAGGGAGACAACTGGTAATAGATCGTTAACTCTGGAATATTGGAGTACAAAGAGTAGCGAGGTTTGATATTTCAAATGCCTGAAGCCCAAAATCACGAAGGTGATCTCGACCGTTGATCGAGAAGGGGCAGATCTGGTTTGTAGATGTGAAAGGCACATATCTGAGCCATCGGTTTAGACAAGATCGTCAAGATCGTGAGATTGATGATCTCGTAGCATATCAGGGACAAGAGTTACGCAGACTTTAAAGGTTATAGCCTGAGGACACATGTGAAGAAAGGGGATTCAATAGCAGCCGTTGATCATAGATCATCACCAAAACCGAGAAATCGATGGACGCGAAGGATTGCGGGACCAGGACATGCTCATACGTTAATTTTCCTTGAGTGGGTCGCAATTAGAACCACGATATTCACAAATGGATACTTGGAAACACGAGGAGGATTGCGGGGTGAAAAGTGGGTTAGTTTGAAACCACTCTTTCCATGTCCTCAATCACACATTAGCACAAGGACATGACCCAGGGTCGTATGAAGAAGGGGCTAATGCCTGAACTAGTGTTTTGGGAGTGCGCGTAAATTAGCCTGTGGGTCTAACAGACCTGCACACAGAAGGAAAAAGGGTCCTGTGTATATTTGATTTGGGTTCAAAGAGGAACCCGAGGAGTCGATTTGACTCTGCGGTTAGAAAGATTCTAGACTGGGAGATCGCAAAACCCCAGGGGGGTAGGGGGGCTGCATCAGGTGGTATCAGAGATTGAGTTTTCATTTGTATATTTTAGGCAAAAGAGAAAGAAGGGGAGGCCGCTATTTTGTTTGCAAATAGTAGACAAGGGAGACGATGAAAGGAGATGACCTGATAACATTAGGTGGTATCAAAAACAGGAATTTGCCTGTAGTCAGCAGGTGAAGGAAGTAGGGTGTTGATGCTTTGTAAGAAGGTTGTTGCACGCACATGACAACAACAAAATTTTAAACAGCCAGGTGAGATGTGAGAGAATATGGAGATGCTATCGGATGTAGAGTAATCCATAGGCTTGCCAGGAGCGCAGGTAGAAGGTGGAAATGGCTACTGGAGGCTATGAGCGTGGTTGAAGAGAAGGCCGTAAGAAGAAATGAAATACCGAGATGGGTCTGAAGCTCAATAATATAATAGAAAGGATGGAATAGCTAGAATTTAAGATGAAACAAGAGGCAAAGGTACACTGGAGATACGAATGTCCTCTGAATAGTAAGGTAAAATGGCATGTTCAGAAGTTGTTGGCCAGAAAGCAACAACAAGGGTTGAGAAAGTGGCTGAGGCATGCTGAAAACCTCAGTGACACAGAGGAAGAATTGATTCACATCTATGAAATAGAGACATGAAGATACCTCAGTGATGAGGAGGAGGCAAGATTAGATGAAGATCTCGTAAACTACCGAGTGGGCAGAAATGGACTTTTGAGTTGCCAGATGGGCAATGGAAAGAGATCAATGGAGGGTCTCATATACTGCCAGGGGAGCAGTAATGAAAGTTCAAGTTTTCAGGTAGGCAATGAGATGGGATCAATTGATTTCATAGACTTCCAGGTGGACAGAAGAGAAATCCCAAATTGCCAGGTGGGCAAGGGGAAAGAAATGAGACTATCTGAAAGTCTCAGGAGCTCAGAAGTGAGTTCATGTCAGCAAGGAGTGTTGATAGATGAAGATTCATGTGGATTTGTAGAACATGTGAATGAATATGATGATAATTTAAACAATATCACCATCCAAGAGGAGGATCAAAGGAGCATTATGATCATTGGGGGAATTAAGACATTCCTACCAAACAACTCAGTCAAGGCCAGAGAATGTGTTGCATATGCAACAACAGGATAAGAAAAACCAATGGTGACTGTCATGATGATGGAGCATATGTCAGAAGCTGCCCAATAAGAAGAGGAAGAAATGGAGTAGACACTGATTTCTAACCCAACAGAAGGAGAAGAGCATTCAGAAGAATGGCTCAAAATTTTCAGCCATGAAGATGAAACATAGATGACTGCAACACTGGAGCTTGCAGCAGAAAGAGAAACAAACATCATAGACCTTACTGATCTGTATGTAGAATTGGAATCCCCAGAGAGAAGGGTAATGGTGCAAAGCCAACACATCCATCAGATCAGATTAGAGACATATGGAGGAGCATACCATCCAGAGGAGCAGCTGGAAGAAGTTGGACTTGAACCATCGCAAGAGGAGCTAGCATAAGCCAATATTTCAGAGGAGGAAGTTGAGAGGTAGCTCAGAGATGAAACAATGGAACTGGAGTCTACAACAGAGTTTCAAATTACTACCACAATAGGAAGTAAAGATAACATGGGAGATCATGTCGATGCACCCACTAATAAGGAAGAGTTGCAACTGAGAAGACTACATAAGAAGAGCCAACCACTTGAGTAGCTGGACAGAGTGATAGAGGAGATCATGAAGCTGATATTGAGGTCAACGCAAGAAGAAGTCAACAAAGAGAAGCTGAGCAGAGGAGATCCTTCCATAACAACCGGAAAGAAGAAGAAGAATATGCAACAACAACAATGACATAGATGGAGAGGAGCAAGAGGAAAGCTCCATAAAATATTTTGGGATCTAGGAGGATTTCAACACTGGAGAAGAGGAGCTCATGAGTAGGATCTCATGATTTTCCTAGCAGTGGTGTATGATGTAGGAAAATCGCTCCACATCAACAAATGATCTAGCATGACAACATGCATACATGCAATGGAGAAAGGGAGAGGCACCGACCCTCCCATTTTCTTTTTTAAAATTTGAAATATGATTCAATACGAATTTTCGTGTTGAAAGGTTCTAAGAGCTAGGCCATGCCTTTGTACATGTAGTGGATAGGGTTTCCTTAAATGATCGCTTGTAGCAGGTCCATATCATAGTCAGGTCTTGACATTCATTTATGGAATGTAGTCGTAGAGGTATGGTGCCGTAACTGAGACAGTGATGGCACTAAGGCGGTGAAGAGGATAAGCTCGTAGAGCCCTCATTTTGTAATTAGGAGACTTGAGAGAGAGATCATGGGTAGAGAGTCTTAGGAGACTTAGGAGGTAGAATAGTTCTGAGAGAGATCTTGAGAGAACTGGGACTCTGTTGCAGTCCATTTTTTGTAAACATCTGTATAGACACACGGAGATAATAGAAAAACAATTTTTCCTGCATATCGTGTGTTTGCGTATTTTCATGAATGAATGCTATGGATGTGTGATAAGTTTCATTTGCAGCAGGAGATATATTTATTTTATATTCATTGAGATTTATAATATCGTTCTGGATTATTTAGGTTGTGCAAGGAGTGCACAATAAAACATTTGAGGTTCTGTAGTTGGCGCAAGGAGTGAACATCTGAATTCTGCGGAATCAGAAAAGAAAGTTCCAGGAGGGCACATCAAAGCTATCAAAAACCCAAGAGGAACCTCAATTCTACTAAATACCGTAGAGGGGAGACAGTACAGAAGAAGCACATAGAAGCAGAGTCACTGAGAACTCTGTAGAGCTCTGCTAGGAGGGCATTGAGCAAGTGCAAGAGTGCATATGAGGAACTCTATGTTGAGTTCGGGGAGAAACATAGTTACTGAACACTCTGTAAGGAGAAGCTTTGCAAAGTGTGCATCAAACCAGGAGAATGCCAGGAGGGCGAGAAGATTTTCTTGTCAAGAAATCCTTTGGATCTGAGTTTAATGAAATCCTAGAAGCGCAAAGAGTGCATGGGAGATTAGAATCTTCGAGGAGATCAAGATCAAAAGGGATAACACAAGGAATGTGTGAGTGGCGAACTTATTATAAGTCCAAAATATCATAAGAGATAACACTTGCAAGAGCGTAAGTGAGACCCAAGATAGTAAGGTTCCAACGAACAAAGGAAGCACAGAGAAGAAAAATGGATCTCTAGTGTTGGATTTGAGCGTAGAGGGTCGATAGGGGTCTGATCAAGGTGAAGTGCATGGGTTTTAACCCTTGTGTACACAGGGAGACTGGTCAAATATTGAGGATTGAGATTGTCGAAGGCTGAAGAGCCAGAGAGTCGAAGTATAATCTCAACCATTTGATTAGTCGAAGGAGATCTGAGCCTTTAGATCGTCAGAAGGAAATCTCAGGCGTCGGATTGGCCAAGAGAATCTGGACCATCAGATATCATGATTTTAGGAGGAGGCAAGTTTGAGACTTGAAACTCCTGAAGCACGGATAACTGAATAGCTGAGAGCCGTCGATCTGTGAGGGGACACTTGTCAATAGATCATGAGCTATGGGAAAATTGTATTGAACATCTAAGTTGAGATTTGAGATTCACGAAGCCCGAAGAGCCGAAGAAGATCCGAGCTGTCAGATCACCCGAAGTGAATCTGAGCTGTCGGGCCAGGAGAGGAGACATGGAAAATATTTGAGCACTTTAGGTAAAGTTCTGGAGCTATTTATAGCCGTCAAATGCAAGGGAGACATGGAGAAAATCAACGTACTCCAGGTAAAGTCTCGAAGTAAAACTTAGCCGTTGATCCGAAGAGGACACACGTCAGTGGATTATAGCCTCCGGATAGGAGTTATTGGAGGAAGGCGAGGTTTGACATTTGATATTTCTGAAGCCTGGAAATCCAAAATGATGAGAGCTGTTGATGTGAAGGTGGACATGTGGCAATAGATCTAGAACTACAGAAGAAAAGTGGAGGAGGAAAAGGTCTGAAAAGTTGGAGAAGATTTTGATTATCGATCGAGGAGGGAATCGTAGGATCGTTGATCTGGTTTAGGAGACCAAAGTCCTGAAGCGAGAGTACAACTATTGATTGGGGAGGATACGTGTCAGTAGATCTTACACTCCGAAAGATAACTAGTCAACAATGGTGAGGATTTGAGAACTGAAAGTCCCGAAGCCCAGACTCGCGGAGGAGATCCTAACCGTAGGTTTAGGGAGACAGCTGGTAACAGATCGTTAACTCCGGAAGATTGGAGTATGAATAGTAGCAAGGTTTGAGATTTCAAACTCCTGAAGCTCAAAATCATGAAGGTGATCTCGACCGTTGATCGAGAAGGGGAATATCTGGTCTATAGATGTGAAAGGAACATATATGAGCCGTCGGTTCAGACAATATAATCAATATCACGAGATCGATGATCCCGTAGCATATCAGGGACATGAGTTGCACAGAATTTAAAGGTCATAGCCCGAGGACACATGTGAAGAAAGGGGACCCGATAACAGCTGTTGATCACGAATCATCACTGAAAGCAAGAAATCGACATATGGGAAGGATTGTGGGGCCAAGACATGCTCAAACGTTGATTTTCCTTGAGCGGATCGCAATTAGAACCATGGCATTCACAAATGGATACATGGCAACACGAGGAGGATTGTGGGGCGAAAAGTGGGTTGGTTTGAAACCACTCTTGCCTCACCCGCAATTGTGGATTAACACAAGGACACGACCTAGGGTTGTATGAAGAAGGGGCTAATGCCAAGGGGGCTTATGCTTGAACTAGTGTTTTGGGAGCGCGCGGAAATTAGCCCGTGGGTCTGACAAACCTGCACAAAGAAGGAAAAAGGGACCTGTGTATATTTGATTTGGGTTGAAAGTGGAACTCGAGGAGTCGATTCGGCTCTGCAGTTAGAAAGATCCTAGACTGGGAGGTTGCAAAACCCCAGGAGGGTAGGGGGGCTGCATCAAAATGAAAACAAGCATTTCAAAAGAAAACATAAATTATAACTCAATAGAGATATAACTTGTTCACTAGATTGATGACATGGTATTTATATGGTGCAAATCACATTCTTTCATTTACCATTAGAATGTTCCTGTGACACAGTACAAAATACAACTTGTCTCTCAATCTTCAATGGAATATTTAACCTTTGCAAGGATTCACACACAAAATTTAGATAAGAAATATTTACATAATATTTAATTGAGAACAAAGATAAACTATTATGATGTTAAACTAACATGAACAACATATAAACTTAATGTAGTTTCAAATTTGAACCTACATAAATTAAAATTGCAACCTGGATAGAATTAGTGGGCCCTCCCAATCGACTTCACGCTGCTAAAGGACTACAAGATTAAAGGAAAATTATACACACATATATTTGTCTCAAAACATCAACATGGACACTTTGTATTAACAAATTAAAGTTCACCAATATAGATAATAGAACATAGTAATGATATGGAAAATGTCGATTGATTACTACAACGTCTGAGCTTAATTATATATACACATTCGTTCACAAGAGTGAGAAGGTAAACCCAATAATAGATATCCTATACTACGACTTGGATGCATCAATTACAATAGTGAAAATACAAAAAGAGAGATAGTTTAATCTTCGGTTGTTACTCTAACAAAGATAGTTCAAAAATCATTTCAGAGGATATTCTTAGGACATGCCAATGCATGAGAAATCTCCAAACCTTGGCCACAATCAAATCTTCTACCAGACACATTGTTTTGAGTGTAGTTGATTGTCATATTTGACCGAGGATAATCACCTACCTCGCTTGTCTTGGAATTGGTTTGATGAGCATGGAAACATGTCAGGGTATCTAGGAGAAGAACCCATGTCTTCGATTCTATTCTCGAAGCTTGGGTGTATGTCGAAAATCGAGGTGGGTTACAGGATCACCTCGTGAGTTAGACGACCATGTTTGGTTAACCATCATTAGTAACAAAATAATTCTTAATGTCCCTAATTCATTAAAAATAATGGAAAAACATTAATTAACCAATAATATTACCTTTTGATCTCTTCAAACGAACTTTGCATAGAAAATATGATAACGGGGTTATAAATTGGTAGAAGGGAGGGTTACGATAGGTAAAAAATGGGTATTTGGAAATGAAAATGGCATCAATTCAAAGGCCCAACATCCCCCCAACGCTTAATATTTTACGTTTCCTCATGCAATTGAGATATATTGTTGATGTCCTGGTGCCAAAATCTATCAAAACTTGTGAAAAATTTGGTAAATACCCTAGCTGCATAATTTACCTATTGATATACTCACATTAGATCTCCTTCTCTGTTGCTCTGCTTTGAGTTTCTTTCCCAAGGCTCTGTTATGTATTGCAAGCATCTGAGTTTGTCTATACATTTTCCTTGCATGTTTGAATAATATCTTGTTATCTGTTGTTAATATTTTAGCCTCTTCTTGTAGCTGAGCACTTTCTGCCTTTAACACCATGTTCTCACCCTTCACATGCCTATCCATGATTTTAAATTCTTTGATTTATTCCTTCAATATTTTAACCATCTTATTCTTCTTCTTCAATCTCGAATAAATTGACCTATTTGATGACACAATTTCTTTTGAAGGCTCATAACAATCTGTAGTGTTTTCAAAATCATGGGGTATTGGCATTGAAGGCCTAGAAGTGTTAGGGTATGGGAATATATGAGTTTTAAGTTGAGATGATAGACTTATAGGATTCTTAAACACACTGATTGAAAATTATTTCTATTGGACATGACTATTCTTAGTCGACACTCACTTGGTATGCAATGAAGTATTAATTTCGGGTGAACATGGGGATTTTGGTAACAAAGGGTCAATAGTTTGTTTATGAGACTTCTTTTGAGTCATACTCTTGGAAATTCTCCAAGGGGTGATAAGAACAGATTGTCGGGGCCTATTCTTTATAGGTTGTCCCTTAGAACTCTCTCCACAAGTGGTGAAGGATTCAACTTCCTGGAGATCGAGGTCTTCACTGTAATTTTTGTCATCATGCACCTCCCGAGGTATATCCTCATGTTCAATAGCCTCACCAGAAAATACATTAGGCAACAAGAATGCGTCCCAATTGTCACCTCTTTTATGTAACTCTTCTACAATGAATATTTTTCCCAGACCATGATGATACAAGCTACGAATGACATTCCTAGGGTTTTCTTGAATATATTTCACCATTCTATGTATACTTTGGCATAAATAAAATGGGAAATTTAAATGATCACTGGCTTCAAAATGTAGAAGAAGGAGAATGATAGAGGAAATTAATGACATACAGTCCCTCGCATGTGACGACCTTTTTTAATATAAACAACAAATTTCTCCATTTCTCCATGATCTAGGCTATAGGTACGCCTTTCATCCAAATCATACTTTGTTCTATTGAGCACAAGAATCGAGTCCATAGCCTTTGATCGACTTGCTTGTTTTTAAACCACCTTTCCCCTATTCGAGGTAGCCGGTGGATTGAGACAATGACTCTTTGAATACGACAATCACCAAATTACCCATGCGAGTGACATCATAACCCTGAAATTTCTTAAGAAATGGAAGCCAATTTGCAGCCTTGAGTATGTATTTGATGGCATTATATTCAAGGTATGCCTCCAATGCTTCAAATACCATGGCTCCTGCATGACTGCACCGAGATTTCCCATGATGCTGCTAGTCCAAGTGTATGAGGATATGTAGATACTCTATTTTGAGCAATTGTCACTACCAATGGATAGATGAGGAATTCAAGAATGTGGAAACAAAGTCTAGGCGATGTTATCTCACAATGTTTAGTTTGGGAAAATCCTAACCCAAGCAACAAATGTGTGACACAACCGGGGACACCTATCACCGTCCCCTCAATAGATATCCCTCTTGTTTTAGTGAAGGACAAGTCCAACACAAGGGAGGCTTCCCGCGTGACTCTAGGGGGTTTGCAAGGGGAGAAGTGAGGATCTAGAAGAACACGCATATAGGTCAAGATCATGGTGAGACTCGAGGCTTTAGGAGAGATTCTTTGGATTTGGTAAATGGTTTTCAAGGTTGTGTACCTGAAAAACAGTTTTGACAAGCCAAAACAATACCAAATATGATGATATAAGCCTTAATATGAAAGGGGATTCAACAAGAAACCTTGCTATCCCAAAATTGAAACAATAAGGAAATATATATCAACAATAAATAAGTTATGATAACTGTAAATTAGACTATGGAAATCAAGTATATGATGTTGGAAAATGAAGCTAGCAATTAGTAGACAATAATCAAATGTTTAAACCAAGACTTTGATAGTAAGAGAGGGATGTTGATGAGTGTCATCAATAAGTATTTATGAAAACCCAATGGCTGCATAAAATGTTTTATACAAAAACAAGTTAGATCCACTAAAATCAGTAAGTGATCCACCCAAACAATATCTCTTGAACAATAGATCAAATATCACAACTTGCAAGTGAATTTCAGCGGTAGAAAAGTGAAATAAGAGTAAGATAAAGTGATTTTTCTTCAATCCTATTGACTGTAGATTAATGTTTGTTATAGCATCTCAATCACTTAGAAAAACAAGACATTCCTAGGGCACAAGCTAGCTTAAATCATGGGAAATTCAAATCCAAACTTGAACAATTCAATACCTCAAAATTCACGTTTACCAATGCAACAATTTTCAATCTCCAATGCAAAGATTAGTGTCTTATCTATTGGGTAATGGAGTCTCTTAATTGGAAGAAAAGTTAATAGAAGAGGAAAAAGAGATGTACGTTGAGACTTAAACCCTTATAAAACTCAACAACAATCCTCTCAAATCGTCTATCTTAAAATCCAAGATGAGCTAGGGTTTTAATGATTTCTCTAGGGGTGTAAGCCCTTTTACTTCCTAGAGAAAAAAATCCCTAGCCAAGCCTTGCAACAAGGGTGTAAACCTTCTTACTCCTTGATTCAAGACTTGTATCCTTTCAATGAAAAATAAAATTAAACCTTGGTGGAGGGTGTAAGCCCTTTTACTCCTCCTAGGGTTTTAGATATATTTCTTGAATTTGAACAAGTATAATGACAATAAATTGCGGAAAATTACTCACCAATCCAAGGGATAGTATGAAACATACCCTTACTACCAAGATATCATCCACAAAATTCCAAAGAAACACCACCAAGAGAAGTCGCTAGCCTTTTTTTCCACTAATAGACAAGTGTAGCATCCATAATGACAATAAGACAAGAGTTAGCGAATTTCCCAAGAGGGGCCGAAATTTAAGTCCAAGAGTATGTAATTCTAATGTGATAAGTTAGGAAAATGAAAAAGATATGGTCCTCTATTTATATGAGTCCATCTAAACCAATTTTTCCACATAAAATTCTCAACAACAAATTAAAAGAGGGTTGACCCCCTTATTTGCTTTTACAACTTGCATATAATAAAATTACATAAAATAAGACCCTAAAAAGGGTGATGTCATGCCCTAGAAGGGTGACGTGAGGCATAGAAGTGAGAAGTTGAGCCTCAAAATGCAGATCATTGGGAATCCAAAGGACATGTGCCAATATATCATGTGCTATAGTGTCATGTCATGCATCTCCTTCCTTCAAACCACATCACATTAATTCAAGAACCATCAAGCCCACCAAACCCTAGCCTCCAAATGATGTCAAGGGCTTAGAAAGTGATGTCCTAGGCCTCTAAATGACAATGTCCAAGTGCAAAGGGCTATGATTTCATCCTTGAATGATGCCAAAGTTCCTTCAAAGGAAAAATCCTCCATCCTTTGCACACGAATGCTTCGGGGTGCTCTACCAGGCTGTGGGGTATGACATCCATCCTAGGGGATTTCAACCCCCCACGAAGGTAAAAATGACATAATTCATCCATGGATAGCTTTCACTTGGCAAGGTCCTGCAAATAAAAAAATGTATGGCCTCTAAGGGTCCACAATTCACATGTATCATGCCAATTATGCCACATTTATTAAAAGAACCATCTAATCATTTAAATTACATCCCCCCTTTTCAAACTAAAAAAATGCTCTAAGAACTTATAAAATTTCCCAAATTTAAGTATGGGATGGTTGTCATGGTGCTCTATTGGGTAGGCCAATCCCCAAGTCAAGGAGTGTTTCCCAAGAATACCCTCTCTAATTCATGTAGTGAATATGAGGTGGATGGAGGTATGACATTCAAGCATGGGGTTATTAACATATCAAGGGCTCATATTGTCTCATTAATGGGTGCCTTTGTGGAGTGTGTGCTGCATTCCTCATTTGCAATGCAACCTTTTTCCAGGATCTTTTATTTTCCATTAATTTATTATGGTCCGAGCATTGAATGCTATGTGAAATGGAAAATAAAGATAACCACAATGCCACTTGAAGTTAGGAACACATTGAGTTTCATATGCATTGAAAATTAAAATACACCACAAATGCATTCCCGCATCAAGCAGGACATTTATTTATTATGTGTTTTTCTTTTTCAAAGGTCCTTCATTTTTTTATGGAGAAGCGTTTCACTAATCTTAGGACCTTAGGGAAAGCATCTAGAAAGATAATTTATGGCTTTTAACTTTTCCCAACTACAACACCTATGGGGCTTTATCCCCTTCTTCCCACGAAATGAGGTACAATCCCTTCTTGGGGTCAATAAGCCCCAAAACCAAAAATATGAGGAAATGAAAGGGAGGAGGTGTGGAAAGTGGCAATTATGTGCATGAGTGGTATAATGAACCTTCAAGGAGACCCACAATAGCAATCCCTTTCCCTGAGGGTGACCCACTTACTAGGAAACCATGTCAACCACCAAGGTGCAATAAGGAAAAATGTATAATTTCCAAGAAAATGTTTTCATAATCAAGAAATGATCCTTTGCAACATGCTCAAATGATTCAAATATTAAAATGACACTTATGATGATATTGTACTTGTTACCTCATGAAGCAAGACTTGTTATCCCTCCTGGGCCATGCTGGTGCGATGGATATGGTTGCTGTCAATGAATAGTGATGTGTGATGAGAGGAGGGGATATATCTACTCATATGGCTCTCGACATTCCATGTATTCAACCTATGAGCCTTGAGACATCATCTCCTTAGTTACCCCTAGCTTGGGGGGGTAACATTTGTCTCCTACATGGGGACATGTGCTCGTCGTAGAGTATAGGAGAAACTCAACATCTCCTGGTAAGAATTGTGCCTACACATACTCAAGCAATAATATTATATCATTGAGGGGTGTCTTGCTAACCATTTTTTCATATAATTAAAAATTCAATATTGACAACTATTCCTTAAAAACAAAATTTTGCATTTTTTTCAAAAACTTCTAACTAACATGTAATATGATTCAAGCAAATGCATCACAATCAAATATGCATAAATGAAAGGAAAAAAATGATATGAAAGCAAATAATGCAACTACACTAGGATGAACACACAAATGAAAATGAAAGAAAGCAAATGACCTACCTACTTACCTAGGGCCCGAACCCTGTGGAAAGCAAGTGACTCCCATAAACATAGGTTCAAATGATAGACCCATCAACTTGTAATGGAATATTCCTCCCATCCATGGAAGATAAACARTAAATGCCCTTATTAGAATTGTTCTTGACTATGTAAGGGCCAAGCCATAMAAATTTGCTATTCTTGTCATACTTAGGCTCTCCCTTATATCGTCTTCAATGTAAGGCTGTGTAGGTGGATTTKCCTTGAACATGACCTTGATAGATTTTTATCGCTCTTTATCTTTCTTATATTCATCCTTMTTGAGTATCTTGATGGATCCCATATCCTTTCCCTAGTATTCTACAAKATTCTCCTTATACTTGTATGTCTTCACAAGTAGTGTATCAATGTAAGGCTCTCCCTTATATCATCTTCAATGTAAGGCTGTGTAGGTGGATTTTCCTTGAACATGACCTTGACAGATTTTTATCGCTCTTTATCTTTCTTATCTTCATCCTTCTTGAGTATCTTGATGGATCCCATATCATTTCTCTAGTATTCTACAAGATTATCCTTATACTTGTATGTCTTCAGAAGTAGTGTATCAATACAATCCTCTTGTACAAAATGCAAATCCCGAGGATCATACTCAATGACCTGAGGTGACATATCATACTCACAATCACTCCAATAGTCAGGGCTATTTTAATCAAAGACATGATTCTTTGTGACATGTTGACTATAAAAAATTTCAAATGTCCCACCACCATAGGGATGTGTGCATGAGTGAGGTCCATACTGAGAAAAACTCCATGGGTAGAAGACCAACTTCTTGATAAGAGCATGCCCCAAGCATCTAGTACATCAAACAAAATTATATTTATGATGAGGATGATTTGGGGAAAATATTTTAGGTATACCTCCACATCTTCTATGAGATGATACACTTGCACCCTTTTTTATTCAATACCACAAACATTTTCATAAGGGAAGGTTGTCCGCAAACCAAGTTGTTTCATGAAATTTAGAGAAATTACATTTGCTGAGGCTTCGTAATCCAACATACAATTATTAAAAAAAAAACCATTTATTCCCAAGGAAATATAAAAAGGAGGAGTCTCCTCTCCCTGGCTCTCATGACACATAGATTTTAGGATCACCAGAGGATCTCTTGCCTCATCTTGCACCTTAAATGCCTTCAAAACGTCTCTTCTTACAGAAGGAATCTTTCACATATTCACCATAGGTACTGACATATTTATCTTTCCAATCATATCTGGTACATCTATATTCAAGAAAAGATACTCATCTATTGGTGCAGGGTATGGAAGCAAGTCATGAATTGGTGGTGGAGGCACTTCCTTCATTGCTAGAGGTGGTGGGACTAACACTTTATTTATTCTTGAGTATGTCAAAATTTCCTTTTTCCTCAACTTCTCCTCCAAACCTTCATCCATTTGGCTCAATATTTCCATCTGTGCTCGTCTAGCCACACACTTCTTGATATCTTAAAGTTGTTCTTCAATGATGTCAGTGTGTTCATCATCCCAGGGAGTGAAAAGTGTATCAGTTAAGTTCAACCTGTCCATAGTGCTTGGATATTCTCCTTCTTTCATATGTATTGAAAATTCATGTTCCGAATGAGGCTCTTCACAAGGAAAACACCATGATGATCCCTCCATGTTGATGATCCCAACAAGATTCAATGTGTCAGGTTCCTTTTCCTCTTGTTGTGGACTTATTTTCCAACTTTTGTTTCCCTCAACTGTCTGATAAACTAAGGTCTTGGAGTAGGATGATGCCTCTCTGAATTTGTGAACTTGTTCCTGATCTAATTTTGACTATGAATGAACTGGTCATTCATTTGATCAAGATTTTGAGACAAGAGTGTAATTGGATCCTGTACACTACTGGTTGAAGTCTTCATATTCGATTATGCTTTGACACGAGGGAATGGAAAAACATCAATATTTGAGCTGATAAGATGTTCTTCAATCTGTGCACTATACTCTTTGAACTTTGCCAAATTTTAGGCATCTTTTTCTTCATAATAAAACCAAACTGTACTTCAAAAGAATTCAAGTACAGAAGGAGAATGTATGCTTCTGGTAGGTGTAATTCCTTTGGGATTTGACTGTGCAAGTTCTCAAATATGGGATCAAATTCCTTCACTATTTTGTTCTCTCTCTTCTTAATTTGGTTGAATTGTATCAATAAAAATTTGTTGTCCTTCTTTGTTGTCCATCTACCTTTGAACAACTTAGAAAAATCTTCATAGGATGCCCAGTGATTGTTGGGAAAGCCTTTATACCACTTTTTAACATCTTCATCAAGAGATATAACTAGTAGCTTCATTACAACATCTTCGTGTTCTATACCATTGCATTTCATGGCCACACCAATATCATCAAGATTCTCTTCAGGTGCAACAACATTGTTTCCAGTAAACTTTGGCAACCAATTGTGAGACTCTTTGGGAATGGTATTGGGATACCTAGGGATGGTGGCCATATTCATTGAATTGTAAAGGCTTCTAGCCCAAGGACAAGCCATTGGAGCAGGGGGAAGGTTATCTTGAAACAAGGTTTTGACAATGAGAGAATTATGAGGAGGTCTTCTTTGGTAAACTTTCAAAGGATTGAACCTTCATTGGGGGAGGGTATTTTGGAAAGATGGGTTCTCAGGTTGTGTAGTCACCATATGAAGTCTATGAAAAGATCATCAAAAGTGGAAAAGGAAACTTACCTCAAATGGAGTCGCTAGAAAACTAAAAAAAAGGATTTGGGATAGAGTTTCCAAGTGTCATTATGGGATCAGAAAGGATTCAAAATTCCCCCCGACAACGATGCCAAAAATGTTATCGCACAGTTTGTAGTTTGGGAAAATCCCAACCCAAGAAACAAATGTGTGACACAACTAGGGACAACTATCACTATCACCTCAATAGATATCCCCCTCATTTTAGTGAAGGACAAGTCCAATACAAGGGAGTCTTCCTAGGTGACCCTAGGGGGATTGCAAGGGGAGAAACAAGGAGATAGAAGACACCCCTATAGGTCAAGGTCAAGGTTATACTTGAGGCCCAAGGAGAGAGTCTTTGGATATGGTAAATGGTTTCAAAGGTTCTGTATATAAAAAACTGTGTTAGACAAGCCAAAACAATACCAAATATGATGATATAAGCCTTAAGACAAAAGGGGATTCAACAAGAAACCTTGATTTTGTAAAATTTCAGCGGAAATATATATTAGAAAGAAAGAAGTTACGAAAACTGAAAATTAGACTATCAAAATCAAGCATATGATGTTGGAAAATGAAGCTAGCAATTAGTAGACAATCTTTCAATGTTTAAACCAATGCTTTGATAACAAGAGAGGGCTATTGATGAGTGTTACCAATAAGTATTTGTGACATACCAATGGATGCATCAAAATTTTTCTACAACAACAAGTTCTAGCGATTAAAATCAACAAGTAAGCCACCCAACCAATAACTCTTAAACAATAGATCAATTATCACAACTTGCAAGTGAATTTCAATGATAGAAAAGTGAAATGAGAGTAAGAAAAATCAAGTTTGATACAACCCTATTGGATGTATTTTAATGTTTATTACAACAAATCAATCACTTAGAGAAACAAGATTCCCTTAGGGCACAAGATAGCTTAAATCATGTGAAATTTAAATCCAAACTTGAACAATTCAATATCTCAAAATTCACATTTACCAATGCAACAATATTCAATATCCAATGCAAATATTAGTGTCTTATCTATTGGGTAATGGAGTCTCTTACTTGGAAGACAAATTGAAAAAAGAGGAAGAAGAGATCTATGTTGAGATTTAAACCCTTATAAAACTCAACAACAATCCTCCCAAATTGTCTAACTTAAAATCCAAGATGAACTAGGGTTTTAATGATTTCTCTAGGGGTGTAAGCCCTTTTACTTCCTAGAGAAAACAAAACCTAGCCAAGCCTTGCAACAAGGGTCTAAATGTTCTTACTCCTTGAGGCAATACTTATAGCCTTTCAATGACAAATAAAATTAAACCTTTGTGGAGGGTGTAAGCCCTTGTACTCCTCCTATGGTTTTAGATATATTTCTTGAATTTGAACAAGTAAAATGACAATAAATTGCAGAAAATTACTCACCAATCCAAGAGATAGCATGAAAAATACCCTTACTACCAATATATCATCCACAAAATGCCAAAGAAACACCACCAAGAGAAGTCACTAGTTTTCTTTCCACCAATAGACAAGTGTAGCATCCATCCATAATGACAAGAAGACACGAGATAGAAAATTTCCCAAGAGGGGCCGAAATTTAAGTCAAAGAGTATGTAATTCTCAAGTGATGAGTTACGAAAATGAGAAAGAGATCATCCTCTATTTATATGAGGCCATATAAACCAATTTGTCCACATAAAATTGTCAACAAAAAATTAAAAGAGGGCTGACCCCCTTATTTTCTTTTACAACTTGCAAATAATAAAATTGCATAAAATAAAACCCTTAAAAGGGTGATGTCATGCCCTAGAAGGGTGACATGAGGCCTAGAAGTGAGACATTGAGCCTAAAAATGCATATCATTGGGCCTATAAAGGCCATGTTCCAAGCTATCATGTGATAGAGTGTCATTTCATGCATCTCATTCCATCAAACCACATCACATTACTTCCAGAACCATCAAGCCCACTAAACCCTAGCCTCTAAATGACATCAAGGGATTATAAAGTGATATCCCAGGCCTCCAAAGTCTAACGTATAGGTGCAAAGTTATATGATGACATCCTCGAATGCTTTCAAAGTGCCTCCAAGGGAAACTTCCTCTGTCCTTTAGACACAAAGGCTCCAGGGTTCTCTACCCAACGTATGGGGTATGGTGTCCATCCTAGGGCCTTTCAACCCCACATGAAGGTCAAAATGGAATAATTTCTCTATGGATAGATTTCACTTGGAAAGGTCCTGCAAAGAAAAACAAGTACACCCTTCAAGGGTCCACAAGTCACATGTATCATGCCAAGTAAGCCATATTTAGTAAAAGAACCACCCAAACATGTGCATTAAATCCTTCCTTTTCAAAATAAACAAATGCTCAAATACCTTATAAAATTTTCCAAATTTAAGTATGGCAGGGTTGTCATGGTGCCCTATTGGGTAGGCCAATCCCCAAGTCAAGGAATGTTTCTCAATAACAACCTCTCTAATTTATGTAGTGAATATGAGGTGGATGGGGGTATGCCTTTTGGGCATGGTGTTCTTGACATATCAAGGGCTCATATTGTCTCATTTATGGGTGCCTTTGTGGAAGGTGTGTTGCATCTCTCGTTTAGAATGAAACCTTTTTCCAAGTCCTTTTATTTACCATTAATTTATTATGGTCTGAACATTGAGTTCTAAATGAAATGGAAAGTAAAGAGCACCATAATGTCACTTGAAGTTAGGAACACATTGAGTTCCATATGCATTGGAAATTAAAAGACATTGCAAATGCATTCCCCCATCAAGCAAGAAATTTATTAATTATATGTTTTTCTCTTTTAAAGGCCCTTCATTTTTTATGGAGAAGCATTTCATCACTCTCAAGACATTAGGGAGAGGATTTAGAAGGATAATTTGTGTCTTTGAATTTTTTTCAGCTAAAACACCTATGGGCCTTTAGCCCCTTCTTCGCATGAAATTAGGTACAATCCCTTCTTGGGGTCAATAAGCTCAAAAACCAAAAATATGAGGAAACAAAAGGGAAGAGGTGTGGAAGGTGGCAAGTATGTGTGGGAATGTTACGATGAACCTTCAAGGAGACCCACAGTAGCAACCTTCATCATGTGACATATGGAAGCTTCATATTATGATAAGTGGCAGCCATCAGGTGCGACATGTGGTATCACTAGATCATGACAAGTGGCAAGGGTTCATGATGACACGTGTCAAATTTTTGATAGTCCATGTGGCAAAAGATTGACCAGCTGTGGGATGACACATGGTCCAATCCAAGGGTGCCACATGTAACCATGGTCAAGGCATTAAAAAAGTCAAATTTATATTGTTGGACTCCATGGGATTCGATCCCATGACCCACCTCTTCAAATGACTTAAGCACAATGAGCTAGCCACAAAGGGAAAATTACTGCTTTAGAAAAAAAAACCCACTTTTCAGAAATTTAAACTTAGGCACCTTTTCTAGCTAAGGGAGGTGTGCCCCTTGGGAACTAGGCCACGTGGCCCTCATATGAGGGGGGCACACATTTTTTGCCAAATTTTGGGTTTTGACCTTATTTTAGTGGATTTTTAACTGATTTTTAGTGATTTTTGAGGATTTTTGGCTTTCTAAAGAGGATTTGAGCTCAATTTGAGGCCAAAAAGTTGGGGGGAAGTTGGATTTAGACCCCCAACTCATAATCTATATAAACTAGAGGTTTTTGATAGTCCTGGAAGGTTCATATACAACATAATGATGAAGAATTGTGAAGCTTAAGCCATTTTTATGCAGGGAAGCCATTGAGAAAGCGAACTTTGGAGGCCATTTCCGAGAGCTACACTCAACCTTTTTCAGTGCCGTCGGTTGTGTTGGATTCTTGAGGTCGAGCAGAAAAAAAAACCAGTTTGTAATCCATTTTATGTACTTCTGACATAATTTTGAAGCATTGAATATTGATAAGAAAGCCTCCCCCATTGAGACAAAGGCCCGGAGACGTAGGCAACCTTGTTGAACTCCGTTAATAATATTTGGAATTATGGTTTGTTGTTATTAATGTTTACTATCTGTTTTATATTCTTTATGATGGCTGCAACATTATTTCATTAAAATCTTCTTCTTCTCTTAATTCCTAAGTGGTAAATCAACTCATGCATAAACTTAGCCATAGTCTTTACAAAATCAATTTCAGATCAAGTGGTATTAGAGCAGGTTGACAATTGGTTGTTTGAGTTTGCATGATTACCAGGGGAAAAATAAGTCGTGTTGAAGGGGATCTTGTATAAGGAGATCCATAGATTGGATCAATAAAGAGGACATCTGAAAGTGAGAAGATGACACCAGAAGAAGGACTTTCTCAAAATGAAAGAGAGTTTCAAAGAACTTTCTTTTCCATGTTGGAGATGGTAAAAGTGTTGTATGATGATTACTTGGAACGAAAGAGACCAGTTCAAGGGGAATATTCAAAGCAAGCCAAAAGTGAAAAAGGAGAGGACCCTCCAAAATCTCCTCCTTCACCTCCTTCATTTCCATCTTCTTCTTCTTCTTCAAGTACAAGTTCAAATTCTGCTGCAAGAAAACATTCTCATAAACATAAGCCTGATATGCCATTACTTAAACTTGATGTAAAATTTGTTTTGCCTATGTATGATGGTGAAGTTAWTGATGAGAAACTTGATAACTAGGTTRGACAGATGGAGGTATATTTTAATGTGCAACAAATCAAATATGAGGCAACCAAAATTAGATTAGCGTCACTTCGTCTTGAAAGCACAACTCTCATCTAGTGGAAAAGKAAAATGCAACATGGAACTCAACAAGTTGGTAATATTTTTCCATCATGGCATGATTTTATTTCCACACTTAGAAAACAATTTTATCCTTTGGGGTATACAGAAAATTYTTTAATTGAATGGAAAAATCTTAAGTTAAGGAAAGGATAATCGATGCAGGAATATACAGATGAATTTCCTAAGATGGATTTGATGTTAGATGTTCCATTAACTACACAAGAAAATMWTATGAAGTATATAGGAGGTTTGCCTTCTTATATTCGTAATACTGTATTTATGTTTGGACCTAATAATATTGATGAGGTTTCTATCCAATCAACATACATTGAAACATGAAAAACTAGAGTTAGTGTATCAGGGGAATCATCTTCAAAGAAAGATGGCAAAGGCAAAGGGAATGGGAAGAAAGCAAATTCAACGACAGTGAAGGAAGATAATCTCTCTTGCAAGCATTGCAAGAAATAAGGGCACAATGATGAGCATTGCTGGAAATTTCACCCAGAGAAGAGATCAAAGTGGTTCAAAGACAATAAAGGGAGGCAAAAAGTTGCAACAACAACACAACCAACAGACTTGGGATCAGATTAAGGTGATGAGTCTAAGATTACAAAAGTTGGTTTGACAAGTAAAATTGGTGATGGTTTTGATTCAAGAAGTAAATTGTTTCACATAAGGGTCATAATGAAACATACTAATATCAACACACTGATAGATAGTGGATCTCAATCTAACTTAATTTTAGAATAAGTGGTTAAGAAATTGGGATTAAACAATAATATGCATCGCATACTCTATTCACTTAATTGTATAAGCAAAGATCACAAATTTCCCATAACAAAGCAATGTATCATAAAGTTTTCAATTACATCTAAGTATGTGGATGAAGTAATATGTGATGTGGTGCCACTAGAAACATGTGGAATGGTCTTAGGAAGCCCTTATTTATATGATCACAAAGAAATCTTCTACAAGGAACATAATCAACATCACTTGTTTAAAAAGGGAACTGAATATGTTGTACATGCTCATCATATAAAAGCAAATCAATCTCTTCTAACAATGGAACAATTAAAGAAGGCAACTTATGTAAAAAATACACCTATAATTGTGCCAAGTAAAGTAGTTGATCTTAAGCATGAACATGAGATGGTTGTAGGATGGGAGTTCAATCATACTTTACTTCAAGATAAGTTAATGTCGTGCAAGCCCATCAAACATATTGGTTCATTTTAATTCATATTTATGATGTTATCGCTGCTAATGTTTTCTACATGGATGATAGTGGATTCAGTAAGATGTGAATGAGTTCAAATGGCTAACAATATTCTTTCAGTTGTCATGGCTATTATGCAATTGATTATTATGCGACAGGTGCACAAGAAAATTTTTAAAGACAAAGGACAAGTGGGGAGGCCTATCCCACACTTGATTTCTAGTTAATACCCTTTTGTAGGACCAAAAGGTCTTAGTGGGGAGGAATGATCCAAAATGGATCCTGAAATGCTAAAAACTAAAAGTTCTCAAATTCTCAAGAAAATGACATGATCACGAAGTGCTCGTCGCAAGCTTTCCGGTGGTGCAAACAGATCAAAAAATGAATGTCGTATGAGAAAGTTATGGAAGTTGGAAAATTTGGTTTTCTCCAACAAAAAGTTAAAGGGTCAAAGGGACACATGGCATCTTCAACATGTGACACGTGGCAGATTCATATTACGAAAAGTGGAATCCATCAGGGTATGACATGTAGTATCACTAGATCATGACAAATAGAAAGGGTTCATGATGACAAGTGTCAAAGTTTTGATAGTCCATGTGGAAAAATATTGGCAACCATGGGATGCCACATGGTCCAATCCAAGGGTGCCACATGTCACCATGGTCAAGGATGACACATGGTCCAATCCAAGGGTGCCACATGTCACCATAGTAAAGGCCTTAAAAAGGTCAAATTTATATTGTTGGACTCCATGGGATTCGATCCCATGACCTGCCTTTTCAAATGACTTAAGCACAATGAGCTAGCCACAAAGGGTGAATTACTACTTCAGAAGAAAAATCCACTTTTCATAAATTTAAACTTAAGCACCTTTTCCAGCTAAGGGAGGTGCGCCCCTTGGGCACTAGGCCACATGGCCCTCACATGACCACAGAAGGGGGGCATGCACCCTAACTGGGGGCTTAAGAAGATGTTTTGCCACATTTTGGGGTTTGTCCTTATTTTAGTTGATTTTAACTAATTTTTAGTGATTTTTGAGGATTTTTGGCCCTCTGAAAGGAATCTGAGCCCAATCTGAGGCCAAAAAGTTGGGGGGAAGTTGGATTTCGACCCTCAACTCAAAATATATATAAACCATAAGTTTTTGATAGTCTAGGAAGGTTTAGATACAACAAAATGATGAATAATTGTGAAGCTTAAGACATTTTTATGCAGGGAAGCCAATGAGAAAGCGAACTTTGGAAGCCATTTTCGAGAGATACGCTCATCCTTTTTCAGTGTTGTCAGTTGTGTTGGATTCTTGAGGTCGAGTAGAACACAAAAAAACCAATTTGTAATCCATTTGATGTACTTTTGAAGCATTGAAGATTAATAAGAAAGCCTCCCCCACTGAGACAAAGACCTGAAGATGTAGTCAACCTTTCCGAACTCCATTAACAATCTTTGGTGTTATGGTTTGCTGTTATTAATGTTTAATTTCTGTTTTGTATTCTTTATGATGGCTACAACATTCTTTTATTAAAATCTTCTTCTTCTCTTAATTTCTAAGTGGTAAATCAACTCATGTATAAAATTAACCATAGTCTTTAAAAGATCAATTTCAGATCAAATATAAGTATTAAAATGAGCTCAAGGAAATTGTGGTTTTGAAATTTTCCATGTTTTCAATAAACTAGAGAAAATTAAGGATTTGTATTATTACCTCAATTTTACCTTGGCATAGCTTGAAACTGTTGTGTATTGAGTTGGGCCAACTGAATGAACTGAGTGTTGATGCTGAAAGTAATAAATTATTGATGTTGAGCTTGGTTGTTACACAGAACATGACAAAAGGATGAGTGATGTTGCTGATGTAGACCTGTGAGTGATAGAGGGAAGAGACTAGAGTTTCCTAGGAAACCCTAGACTCTTATTCTAGAGATAATAAATATTCAAATTGTAAGATAGATTCCAACTGGTTTGTTACAGGTCATCCTATAAATAATATAGATGTCTTGTAGCAACTGAAAACAATGGTTACGGGACTACATGATGGTTATACAACTACCCGTAGATGTTGAAATTGTAAATGTTGGAGCTATTGCTGGAGAATCCTGACACTAATCATTTGCAGAACCATCATTCTTGGAACACTAGAATGTTGTCAGATTATATAAAGAAATAAGACTTTAATTGTTTGAAAATAACCATGCTAAATTCCACATGTTGAAGATGAAGTACTAAAATTCAGATCCTAATTTATTGCAAAAGTGAATCAAACATAGGCTGATTTATGAAGGATATGATTGACATACTAATGCTTGGAAAATAATTGCTAAAGATCAAAATAAAGAATTCATTCTACTTCTCTAATTTCAAACTGAAAAAGGAAAGAATTGATCTATTTTTGAATTTTTTTTTGTGTGTAGCATAGGATCATGGAAGTGTTGACAAATGCATTTTGAATAGTGGCTGTTGAAGAAATGGTTGATGGAAGTGGCTACTAAAGAAGTGACTGGTGGAAGTGGTTGTTGATTAAGTGATGAACAAGAACAATAACTGCAACATAGGTGGATGCTAACTGTGAAAGTAAGAAGAACAAGGATGGTTGCCTCAAGCTTTGTAATGATAAAGTTGACCAAGGACCTGCACCAAGTGCCACTATAGGAATAAAAAACTTTCTCTTTTTGAAACAAACCAACTTTCTCATCTTACAACTAACAATATCCTTTTTATTAGAAAAGAACTCAAGGAATATTTTCCAGCAGGTTACCTAGTTTTCAATTAAAATTCCTTTTCAACTATGCCAAAGGACCGGTCTTCATAGTTGAACATTATTTTTATCTTTAGTTTTTAAATTTTCCTTTTTTTTCTTTTCTTTTTATTTATTGTTGTTATTATTTTGTCTTTGAATTTGTTGTTACAAAGAAGAAAATAAATCAAACTGAGGTTGCAGCAGGTTGGGAGTCCTCCCTGCTTACTACCTCCATCCCATATTGTTGTAGAACACACCGAACAAATTCCTACTAGGTGATAGGCCTCTGATACAATTTTAACCTATGCCCTTTAACCAAGAAATAAATCCCTTCCCCATCAATGGTCTGTATTTTCACTAAACCATTATAAAAAACATGCACAATTTCATATGGGCCTAGCTAGCATGTGGTGACCTGTCCCTTAAGTTTTTTAAATTTGGAGTAAAAAAGGAGAGCCCAATCACCTAGCTTGGATTGAGTTTCTTGAATAAACTATTCATGCCATTTTCTTCTCTGTTGCTAGAAAAGAGTAATTCATTGAATGACATCTTGGCATATCTCATCCAATTCATTGAGTTGGGATATGCTTTGTTGCTATGCATCTAAAAGTTCCATACCCAACTGGACCGTTGTTCTAAAAATTTGCACCTGAAATTCTACTGGAAGGCGAACTTAATTTTCATACACAATCTCATATGGTGTGAACCCGATTATGTTCCTCCATGTAGTCCTATAAGCCCACAACGCCTCTAGAATTCGATCTTTCCAATCCTTATGGTGTAGCTGCATTGTCTTGGTAAGGATCACTTCGAGGACCTTGTTGGTAGACTCTACCTTCCCATTGGCCTATGGATGGTAGGGGGAGGATTTCTAGTTGTTGACTTGATTTTTCTGAGTGATGGCTTGGATCAAATTTGATGTGAATTGTTCTCCTTGATCTGTTACAATTTCTCTAGGCACACCAAATGAGTAAAAATATCCTCAAATAGAAAATCCACAACCGCTTGTTCAATATCATGGAGAAGAGCTTTGTCTTCTACCCACTTAGTAACATAATCAGTATAAACCAAAATATAACTTTTCTTTTTTGATGCTAGAAAAATAGGTCCTATAAAGTCTAAAGCCCATTTCTCAGAAGGACTAATGAGTACCAATGGTTTCAAAGGCATCTCGTTGGCTTGTACTAGGAGGCCTATACCCTGATCACTGTCTCAACCTCAAACATACCTGTTGGAATCCTTGAAAAGGGTGGGCCAATAATATCCTGAATGAATAACTTTGTATGTCGTCCTTCAGTCAGTGAAGTTCCCTCTGCATGGTTCGTCATGATAATATTTCAACACATCAAACATTTCATCTTCACGTACACACCTTCTAATGATCAAATTGGGTCTTGTCTAGAAGAGGTCCCCTCCAACCAAAGAGTGAGAGGCACTGTTTCTGATGATAGTTTGTCTTTCTCTAGGTGAAAGGTGTTGTGGAAGTTTACCTATATCCAAGTAGTTAGCCACATATAAAAACCAAGGAGAGTTATAATATATCGCAAACAAATGCTTGTAAGGAAAATCATCATTTACATAATTTAATTGTCCTTCATTATGAATCCTAGAGAGAAAATATGCTACTAAATTTGCCTTTTCAGGTCTATCTAGGATAGTAATATTAGACTCCCGCAATAATAAAATCCACCTAGTGATGTTACCATTGGTTATAGGTTTGTTTATTAGATACCTAATGCTAGAGTGATCAATATGAATAAAGACTTCATACCCAATAATGTAATTTTTGAATTTGTTAATTGCATGCACAACATCTAAAAATTCATTTTCTTTTATTGTATAATTTAGTTAAGGAGTTATATTTTTACTAATAAAGTAAGTAGCATAAGATAATTTATTTTCCTGCTGCCCCAATACTGCTCCAAGGTTTGCGTCAGAGGCATCAATTGAGATATGAAATGGAGGAGACCAGTTTCCCCCCCTCAGAATTGGTGCCTTGGTGAGCTTCTCTTTTAGTGTCTCAAAAGCATCTTGGTGATGATCATCCCAAGAAAAATTAGTATCCTTAGCAATAAATTTAAATAAAGGAGTTGCTATTCTTGTAAAGTTTTCTATAAATAATATATAATAACCAACATGGCCTAAAAATATTCTTACATATTTTGGAGATTTTGGAATTGGGAGTTTTTTAATGACCTTTATCTTTGCTAGATCAACCTGAATCCCTGCACTAGATATGAAATAACCACAAAAAATACACGCGGTCTACAAAATACGACATTTATTATTGATCAATGCAAGATTACTCTTCTGATATCTTATCAAAAATTTCTCTAAATTCTCTAGTGCTACATGAAAAGAGTCACCATATACAGAAAAATCATCCATGCAGACTTCTACAAATCATGTATCATCTTAGAATATATCCAACACCACTCTTTGGAATGTTGTGAGAGAATTAGATAGTACAAAGGGAAACACTCTGTAAGAAAATTTCCCCCATGGACATGTCAAGGTTTTCTTGTCATGATCCTCGGGTGCAATATGTATCTGGTTGTAACTGCTAAAGACATAGAGAAAATATAAATACATTTTACCAGCTAATGTGTCTAAAACCTGATCAATAAATGGAAGAGGAAAATAATCCTTTAAAGTGGTTTTATTAAGTTCTCTATAATCAACAAAAATGAACCACTTTCCATTCTTCCTAGGTACTATGACTATGGGAAATATCCATTAGCTATATGAAATCAAATATATGAAATTGACATCTAACAATTTTTGTAGTTCCTCCTTAAAAATATCTCTCAGAGTCTGGTTCATTCATCTTCGAGGTTGTCTTACATGACGAGCATTCTCCTGGATATAGATATGGAAGGTACAAGTATCATGATGAATGCCTCTCATTTCATGATAACTCCAAGTGAATGCATTAGTGTGTCTTTGAAACATTTTCATTACTTGTTCTTGCTGAGAATTGTCAATTTGAGAATCTATATATAAGAATTTTCCTAGACTAATTTCGACAGGAATAGTGTGAGAATATGATGCTCTTAAGGTTGTTGCAGAATTATATAGTAATAATAAGACTTTTATATCACAATGTTGAAATTTCTCCTACCCAACACCCGATAATTAATTCCAAATAAATCACTTATTGAATTAAAGAACAACTGAGTAATCAAATAAACATGGAGTGAAATCATAAACAAGGAAACCAAATCAAGCACACATAAACACTAATTTTTTTGGGTAGATACCCATGGAAAACCGTAGAGGGAAAATCGATGCTGAGAATGATTTTATTGTGCTAAAATCAAGGATCCTGTGACATGGATAATGGCCCACTAAGAGAATTACAACTGCAAACAAACATGGCAAAGCATGACATGCCATACGACCCATAACTACACACTTTTCGAGGTGTATGCACGTTTCCTTAAGCAAACCCGCATATGTACACGACTGTCTCCATTGAAACCCACGTACTTGTATGGAAAGACTGTACAAAAACTTCCATGTGACACTACACTTTCCTATGGATTTCTCTGGTTGAAACCCACCCGCGTGATCCTCTTTTATCTCTTCTCCTTGACCTGATCTCTAGATGGAAATCCTTCTCCACCTATCCAAGATATTCAATCACAGTCCTTTGTGATCCAATACTCTATGTGTCGACTCTCTCAACACAACTCTTGTCAAGTGTCAAGTGTCTTCCTCCTTCAACCTAGCCTTTATTTTATAATTGTGAGTTATAATCTATTTCTAATCTCCAAAGTGATGGTTGAGGTTACTTCTCACCTCACTTGAGATTTATAAACATGCTAATTATTTTTATAAATTTCCTTAAATAAATCAATTAACTAATTACATAATTAATAAAAATGATTTACTTTAATAATTCCTTTAATTAAAGTAAATTAAAGAGTATAAGGCTTTGGATGATTTCCACACGTCTACACACATATACTTGTGCATAAATACATGTCCGATGCTACCACTAGCATCAACACTCCCTCTTAGCGAGGAAGGTATTCTGCACCACTCCAAGTCTGTCTATGGAGAAAAAAAACTTCCCTTTCTCCAAAGGTTTGGTCAGAATATTTGCAACCTGCTCATATATGGAAATATACTAAAGCTTCACTACTCCCTTTTGGATCCTATCCTCGATGAAGTGGTATTTGATCTCAATATGCTAGGACCTGTCATGGAATATTGGATTCTCCAAGAGTTTGATACAACTCATTTTATCGCAGTATATCACCGTAGGCTCCAACTACTGATCAAATAAACCTATAAGCAACTTGTCAAGCCAAATGGCTTCACATCCAGCCACTATCATTTCCATATACTCTACCTTTGTTGAGATGAGTGTTACAAAATTCTACTTCCTACTGAACCAAGTAATCACTGCTTATCCCAAGATGAAGAAAGACCCCGAGGTGCTCTTTATTTCTATCGCACTACCCACCTAATATGAGTTTATATATCCCTGTAACTACACTCCATATCCTCCAAGATATCTGAATCTATACTCCACTTTACCTCTTGAGTACCTAAGCACATTTTTCGTTGTGATCCAATGCACCTGCCTCGACTCCACCCTGAACTGACTCAAGGTGTTAACAAAAAAAAATATCTATCCTAGCGTTGACCAAATACACCAAGAACCCTACCAACTACCTATATATTATGGGATCTAGAAACTCTGAATCTGAAGTCACCACCTTCTTCAGATTGGTAATCATAGGTGTGACCATTGGTTTATAGTCATCCATCCTGAATCTCATCAAGATCTCTACTGTATAATTCCCTTGTCCAAGGAAGATCTCTCCTGATACCTTCCATACCTATAACCCCAATAAATAATGCATCAAGCCAATATCCTTCACTCAAACTCTCTATCTAAATCCAATTTTCACCCTGCAATAAGCTCCTCTGCACCTGTGAGAAATAAATCATCAAAGTACAAAACCAAGATGAGTGGATCTAAACAAACAAGTATGAAGTAAAATTTAGGATCCACCTCACTCTTGGTAAAGCCTATACTTTGCAAGTATCCATCGATCCTGGAATACCACACCCTGGGTGCCTATTTGAATCTGTATAAGGCTTTCTTAAGCCTACACACATGAGACTCCCTCCCATGTACCTAAAATATTTGAGGTTTCTCTATGTATACTTCCTCCTCAATGATCCCATTGAGGAAATATGTTTTCACATCCATCTGATTTATCCTCCAACTTATAATTGAAGGAATAGAAAAAATATCTCAAATAGAAGCATACATAGTGACTGAAGAAAATATCTCCTTGTAGCCCACTCCCTCTTTCTGGGAGAACCCTCTCACCACAAAACTTGCTTTGAACTTCTTGATGCTACCATTTGCAACATACTTGATCTTATAGAGCCATATCGAACTCATAACTAACTTCCCGTCCAGTGTCATCACTATGTCCCAAACATCATTCCTCATAATAAAGGTGTACTCCTCTACCATGGAATCCCACCATACATGTTGATATGCTTCTTCCTCAAAATTGGAAGGTTCAACATCAATGATGCTACTCATAAGTGCCATATAGTTCAGAAACTTCTTCAGAGGCCCGCGCTCTATGAACGCACTCCTAGGAGCCTCACCAACATCCCTCAATTTCTATAATAACCATCAAGGTTTCCTAACAGGACTGGAAGGGGATAAGTCCTCCTCCCCACCTGAAGTATGAACTACTGACTACTTCTCATCCTTTGGATCCTGCTACTCCTCATCCTTTGTCATTGCTGATGATTCCTGGGATCTCCTAGATGCCAAGTTCTCCTCAAACTTAACATATATTATCACAACTGTCTTTTGCTACACTGGAATGAATATCCTGTAAGACTTTGAGGTTTCGCTGTACCCACAAATATACCCTTCTATCCTAAAGGCTCCAACTTCATCCTCTTCTCCAAAAGAATACAGATGTAAACTAGACAACCAAATATCCTAAAATGTCCTATCTTTGGCTTCACCCCTGAGAATGACTCCTCTAGATTATCATTCCCCAATATCCCGTGAGGACTCCTATTCTGCACATACACTGCCATATTACATGCCTCTTCCAATAGAAACATAGGAAACTCTTGGTCATGTATCATAGCCCTGGAAGAACTGATGATGGATTGATTCTTTCTCTTTGCAACCCCATTCTGCTGAGGGTTGTATGAGACTTTCATCTCCCTCTTGATCCCTACCTCCTTGCATAAATCCTTGAAGTCATTGGAGGTGTAATCTCCCCCATTATATGACCTCAGGACATTGATATTCTTACCTATCTGGTTCTCTACCCGAGATCTAAATTCCTAAAACCGAGTGAAGACCTCATCCTTGGTCTTCATAAAGAAGATCTAGGTTTTCCTTGAAAAATATTCAATAAACGTCACATAGTATGATGGTCTCTATAATTATTCTACTGAAATAGGCCCAATCACATATGAATGGATAATATCCAAGATCCCCCTGGACCTAATCTTGTTGCTAGGAAAATAAGCCTTGGAATTCTTTCCAAGTGCACACCATTTGCACATTCTCTACTGCTCAATACTAAACTATAGAAGACCTATAACAATCCCCCTTAGAATCAACAATTCCTTTTAGTGTAGGTGTCCCAACCTCCTTTTCCAAAACTCACATAGGCTATAACTTTCATGTACCAAATCCTGGACATGATTTCCCTGTAACTTGTATAAAGTGCCTTCTCTAACCCCAACGACCATTGCACTATCTAGGATAGATTTCTCTGGACGTATGAGTACCTACCCTCTCTGAAACATAATGACAAATTCCCTGTCCTCCATAGTTGATACTGGAAGCAAATTCTTCTTCAAACTTGGTATGTAAAGGACATCATGGGCATCCAATGAACCCCCTGACTAGAGATGAAACATAACTGTTCCCTCTCCCTTCACTAAATAACTTGCATTATCACCAAGATCCACATGAAAATCTGAGTCACTCTCTATCAGACTACTAAATATGTCCTGTACTTCTATCATATGATGAGATGCACCACTGTCTAAGAACCAAGAACTCCTCACAACTGTGCTGGTATAAAGGAAAGAAACTAATGAGTAATCCTTCTCAAACTTCGCTACAAACTCATCAAGTTGCGTCTCTGTTGATGCTGTTATCTGTGTCTTTCCATTACCCTTATTCTTCTTCTCTGGACACTAATATGCATAATTTCCATTATTGTGACATGATAAGCACTTGATTTTACTTAAGTCCTTCTTCTTTCCTGGCTGTGATGAACATCCATCACTGTTACCCTTCTTGTTAGAAATCTTTCCTTTGGCCTTCCTTGATCCAGATTGTTTTCAGCACGAAATAAGAGCTGAGATATAATAAATAAATGTACAGAGATATCTTTGATATCCAATAATATAACAAAAATATAATAGAGATGAAACCATAAACATAGATATAGTAATACACAATTTCTATTAATGAGTGGAATGGACAAAACTATAGAAATATAGAGTGAACGACTTAGTATAATGGTGGCATCTTATCTCTAAGAAGAGATGTGACGACTACTCACATTCGCAAGAATATGATCATTACAATGAGGCTCCAAAGTCCTTTTTATCATAAATAAAATCCAAAATCCTAACCCTAGAAGATGAAAAGCCAACATTTTTGTGGATCACGTTTTGGGTAGTTTAGTGTATCAACTTCCCGGGGGCGTAACTTTGAAATACAATATCCGTTTGGGGCGCACGATAGCTTGTTGGAAAGGTGTCATCGAGGAGATTCATTTTGGGGGCTCAGCCAAAGACTTTTGAAAATTTTTGAGGGGATCGATCCCAAAAAAACTTCATTTAGGCCTTCAAAATGGCCCTGGAAGTTTAGGAACTGAAAAACTACTAAAAATAGTAAGTTGCTAGAAAACTGTTTTGAGCCAGTTGGAATAGGTGGGTGGCCACTGATATCCACCTGGATCAATCCTCCCTCCTTAGGAAGCAATGGTCTCCATTACGTTGATTGCCCGAGGGAGAGGGGAACGCATTTCCTGAATCTGCATCTTGATGAGTTGCTTGCCTTGCTGGAGAAGTTGCGCTGCTTAGCTTGTTGAATGCTGACATGAACCTATTGTTGGCAGGGTTGAGTCTGTTCAAATAGTTAGGCTACATAAGATGATTGTGTGCAAAATGAATCTTTACATTTTGCTGCAATCTTGTCGACCTTCTTCTATTGGATATAAGGTGATTGGGCTAAGGATGTAATGGTTGCAATGTCCTTCTATTCACCTTTTGAATAGATTGTGAAGAAGCTGAATTTCTTAGTATGAGATACTACCTTGCGACATTGTTTAGGTGGGACAATAGTCAGAACTATCTTTGGTATCATGTAGAGATGAACCCCCAGAGTAACAATGACACTACGGGGTCGAGACTCATAAATAACATGGCGCTTCCACATATATGGCTGGCCCAAGAGAACATCACATAAATCCAGCAGGGAAACATCACATAATACCTCATCATTGAAGGGATGGATGCCATATGACAATCAACATTGCTGGCTGACACAAATATCTCATCATAGGCGAAGCCACATGATGTTGTATGGTTGTAGGTGTGGTGTTGTCGACAATCCCAACTGTTTGAACACCTCTGCTGAGATGAGATTCTTCTGGCTTCCGATATCAACAATAAAATGCAATGGGGTCCCTTTCACCCACATATGTGAATGAAAAAGGTGCCCCCCCTCTTTAGGATCTGTTGGTTCTTCTGGTTGAATTGTTGTGGTCACAACAATAGCAGTGGGGTCTGTGTCGATGATCTATCTTCTACCAGTATTTTCTGAATCAGAATTTGAATTAGGGTTCGGCTCCTTTCATTTGATCTCAACCACCAATGACTGTTTTGAGCTACATTCATTTGTGTTGTGTCAGGGGATTTTGTGGAAATCACACCATTTTCCAGTGTCCTTCTTCATCTTTCCATTACCCTTCTTTTCCTGTGGCTTGGAATGGTTTTCTGAAGGCTAGTTTTTAGGGCCATCTTTACCATAATTTGGTTGTTGCGGATTTGTAGACCCAAACTTCCTCTTATTTTGGTGCTTAAATTTCTTCTCGATTTTAACAACAAATCGATAAGCAACACCTAGTGATGAGATGTCTAGAAAATCCATTTCAGTTTGGATGTATCTGTGTAGAGCCCCACAATATTTCATAACCATATGTCGCTCAAAGTCTTTGATACCCATATTGGTGCACAAGGTATGGAAGGTATTGGTGAACTCCGACATTGCTTGGCCCCTCTCTTTCCACAGTGTGGTCCATCTCATGTACTGGTCATCATAGTTTTCGATAGGGTGATATAGTTCCTTGACCAGATCCAAAAACAAATCCCAAGTGGGTTCAACCCCATATATTCTAGACTCCTCTATGGAACTTTTCTCCTAGTAAGTTTCCCACCAATATTTGACATGGGTTAGATCCTTAAGGAGTGCGAAGGTGATATTTTCTCGGTCGAAGAAATTATGAATAGAGAAATAACCTTTTAGCAGATTTAACCATTTTTCTAGGGAATCCTCATCTATCCGTCCTTCAAATATGAGAATGTCAAAATTAACTTGCACCTTGAAAGGTGAGGTTCCTCCAAAGTGACCGATTGATGAATATGCACTTGTTTTTATCGACATACATTGAAGGATGTGGAAAAAATTCTCCATCATTTCGTCCTTTTGTCCCGTGAGAGATTTCTCAAGAAACATATTAATAGAATCATCTACTCCATCATTTTTCTTTTCTTCTGCCATGGAGGGTTTACTGGGTGTGAAATAAAAATTTTCCTCAATAGATAAAATCTCAAGACCCAACTTTCTATACTCGGATCTCATCGGGGACATGCACTGAAAAATGATCAAGAGCATCCTGCTCTGATAGAACTGATCCAGATTATTTTCGGCACAAAATAAGAGAAGAGATATAATAAATAAATGTACAGAGATATCTCAGATATCCAATAATATAACAAAAATATATCATATATGCAACCATAAACACAAATATACAATAATACACAATTTCTATTAATGAGCAAAATGTACAAATCTGTAGAAATACAGAGTGAAAGACTCGGTAGAATGGTGGTAGCTTATCTCTGAGAAGAGATGTGACAGATACTCACATTTGTAAGAATATGATCATTACAATGAGGCTCCAAAGGCATTTTTATCATAAAGAAAATACAAAACCCTAACGCTGGAAGATGAAAAGCTAACAATTTTGTGGACCTCGTTTTGGGTAGTTTGGTGTATCAACTTCCTGGGGGTGTAACTTTGGCATACGATCTCCGTTTGGGGCGCATGATAAATCATTGGAAAGGTATCATCGATGAGATTAATTTTGGGGGCTAAATTAGAGCCTTTGAATATCATTAAGGGGCCCAATCCTAAAAATACTTCATTTAGGCCTTCAAAATGGCCCCGGAAGTTTAGGAAACGAAAAACTGCTAAAAATAGTAAGTTGCTAGAAAATTATTTTGAGCTAGTTGGAATAGGTGGGTGGCCATCGATATCCACCTGGATCATTCCTTGTCTTACTGACAAGATACAATTTCTCTTCACCACCTCCTTGCTTGTTTCTCTTAGACTCCTCCCGAGTATCTTCCTTGGATGCAATCGTCCCAAAGTCTCTTACAATATGGGAGATGTTACCGAGTGCAAAATCCCTTGAAAAATGGTTTCCATGACTTGGGAAGACCATTCAATGCCACATTCACAAGCTTTGAATCCTTATTTTATCCCCTATGGCTTCAAGCTGATCACATACCTGTGTGATCCTCATGAGATAAGTGGTAACATTAATAGGTAACATTAATAGATGTAGACATCTGCACCGATATGAGTTTATTCCTTAAGACCATATTCCTATTCATGTTTGTGATCTAGAATAAACCTACCAAGGAATCAAGTATCTCTTTGGCTATATTCTTCTTGGATAAGTGAGGAATTAGATGATCCTTCACTGAATTTAATATGACCCTCTGTGATTTGATCTTGTTCTTGTTGTGAGATTCCAAAGCTGTTGGATCTATTGGTGGAGTAACAACTTTTTCCACTAACTCCCAAAGTTCATACTCCTTAAACACCAAAGTTACTCTTGATTTACAAGAGAGGAAATTGGATGCTCCATCCAATTTGTATTCAACTCTTAATGGTGTTGCTACCATCCCTAAGACCTGATAACCTGCCCTGGAAATAACTTGCTGTTGAGAACTACCCTTGTACTGACCTGTACAGACTTGCACATGACTGTCACCACTAGATCTCGTGTATGTACATGACTGTGATCAATGAAACCCACATATGTACGTGACTATGACCACTTTGACCCATGTATATGTGACTGTTATGAAATCCTCCCACATATGTATGTGATTGTATTTTTTGTGACGCACATACATCTCAAGAAACGTGCAAAAAACTTAGTTCTTCCTCAGTATGAATGTTTCCTTGAAATCCATCCTTCAATTTCCACCTGCTGGTTATGGATATGCTATGGATCTAAGGTTTGGCTTCCCCTCAAAGCATGTGCTAAACCAATATACTTGGTTTCCTCCCTTCAGAGATCATGCTTTGATACCATGTTGAAATTTCTCCTACCGATCACCTCACAATTAATTCCAAATAAATTAGTTATTGAATTAAATCATAACTAAGTAATCAACTAAACATGCAACGAAAGAATAAACAAGGAAACCAAATCAAGCACACATAAACACTAATATTTTTGGCTAGATACCCTCAGAAAAACCATCGAGAAAAAACTAGTGCTAAGAATGATTTTATTATGCTAAAATCAGGGTTCCTGTAACATGGATAATGGCCAACTGAGAGAAGTACAACTTTAGACAAAACTGGAAAATCCTGACTTGCTGTATGACCTAGAACTGCATGCTTTTCAAGGTGTATGCACCTTTTGTTAAAAAAATCCACGTATGTACATGGATGTCTCCACTTAAACTTGTGTACATGTACTGAAATACTATACAAAAAATTCTGTACGATGCTACACTTTCATGTGGCTTCCTCTAACTAAAGCCCACCTGCATGATCCTCAATTCTCTCTTCTCCTTGACCTAATCTCTAGATGGAATCAATTCTCCACATATCCAAGGTCTTTAATCATAGTTATTTATGATCCAATACTCTGTGTTTCGACTCTCTCAACACAAATCCTGTCAAGTGTACGTATGTACATGAATGTCTCCACTAAAACTTGTGTACATATACTGAAAGAATATACATAGACTTCTATATGATGCTACACTTTCATGTGGATTCCTCTAGCTAAAACCCACCTGAATGATCCTCTATTCTCTCTTCTCCTTGAACTAATCTCTAGATGGAATCACTTCTCCACATATCCAAGGTATTGAATCACAGTTCTTCATGATCCAATAATCTGTGTGTCCACTCTCTCAACACAACTCCTGTCAAGTGTACATATGTACATGAATGTCTCCATTGAAACTTGCGTACATGTACTGAAAGACTATACAAAAACTTCTGTACAATGCTATCCTTTCATGTGGCTTCATCTAGCTAAAACCCACCTACATGATCCTCTGTTCTCTCTTCTCCTTGACCTGATCTCTATATGGAATCACTTCTCCACATATCCAAGGTCTTGAATCATAGTTCTTCATGATCCAATACTCCATGTGTCGACTCTCTCAACACAACTCATTTCAAGTGTCTTCCTCCTTCACCCTAGCCTTGCTTTTATAATCGCGAATTATAATCTATTTCTAATCTATAAAGTGATTGACAGTTGAGATTACTTCTCACCTCACTTGAGATTTAGAAACATGCTAATTACTTTTATCATTTTCCTTAAATAACTCAATTAACTAATTACATAATGAATTAATAAAATAATTTCACTTTGATAATTCCTTTAATTAAAGTAAATTCAAGAGTAGAAGGCTTTGGATAATTTCCACATGTCTAGACAAATAGACCTATGTGAAAATACCTATTCTATGCTACCACTAGCATCAACACTTAATTCTCTTGAAAATATGAACAAAAGATGCAATCAAACAATTCATAATTTTGCAACATATCTGAATTGAATAGAAAGATATGAATACGATGATTGGTCCTCTTCATTGAGTTCTTTAAATTGCACAATATGGTGTATTTCAAAGATAGGTTAACTATTGTATTCATCACTATTAGTGTTGTCTACCCATTGAGTACTTTTAGGCTTTAGGTTCATGAGAAGGTTTTGCAGGAGGATACATAGTTACATTTTCACCGAATCACCATAAGTATGTTCCCAGGCCGACAACCAATAAATGCATTTGTGATGCACAACCATGGTCTTCCCAAGATCAAGGGATGCACTATTGAAGAAATTTTGGGCTTCAAAACCATAAAGTCAATAGGGTACTCCCAAGATTCCAAGGAAGCAATCACATCATCCAATACACCCTCGGGTTTGATCTTGGATTGGTATGCTAATTATAGGATAGTGGGTGTAGGATGAAGGTTAAGTAACTGTAATTGTTCCATGGTATTCCAAGTCATAATATTTATCATGACAAAAAAATCAAAGAGAGTGTTTGGGATGAGAAAACTATCGATCTGGTTGCTAGGATATTGATATTTCTCCACAAAAATCTATCATGACATGAGATCTGTTGATCTTCCAATAAATTGGATTGTTGTCGGTTTTAT
>JZKD02S1880084.1:396008-413368 GCA_000966675.3 Picea glauca | reverse complement strand
CCTTAGTTTTTATGCATCAGAGGCATAATCATAGCTAGGACAGAGAATGCCAAATTCTAAAAGAAAAGAATCAAGGTCTTCACTTACCAGACCATGGAAGTGAAGTAAAATTGAGGGATGGATTTTCTTCATCTACACATTTGAATTAGGATCCACTATAAGAAACCCAATAATTACATCTTCAATTCCATGTACTTCACCTCCATCATTGGTATGTACCTTACGTTCTCCTTTTCCATGTTTCTGTCCCCAAATAGGATGTAATTTGAGGGTATGTGTGGAGATACTAGTTCTAGGATTGGATTGAACTCTTCTTTTGCTTCCTGGTTGGTGATTAAAGCCACTTGCTACCTCTGCCTCTATTATAGCATATGTTGGAAAAATAATGGGATTCTTAGCTACACTTTTTGTAGGTTTATATTTGGTGGAACCACCTTTCGAAATATTACCTTCCCATCATTTTCTTATGGATTTTCCTGCCAACAAGTTAGTATTTGAAGGGGCATTTTTATCCAAAGTGACTACTCTACCAGTTCCCCTAAATCTACCTCTATGATATCTACCTCTATTCATGCAACACTAACATAGCTTTAGAATTGGTGAAACAACAAAGTCACACTATCACCAGGTCTAGAATGATGACACTTAAGAAAGGAAATAAATCACACACAACAAACTCTAAAAATTAAAATACACAAGAAAAATAGGCCATGGATGTGATAATCTCTTTTAGCATCATCCCGACAAAAACGCCAAAAATGTCAGTCAATTTAATCAACTTAAATTTTGGACATTAATTATCAACTTGAAAGCATAAGATTGTGAGATACTAACACTATTTGTGCAGGGTCTAGTACATAAATGGATCCTATTATTCAAGAAAGGTTCTAAGTTCTAATCTAATGCTTCAAAACAAAATCACTCTTCAAAACCAAACCTACTGAAAACAAAAAATAAAACCACTATAGGAGTATTTCTTTCATTGGATGCTTGACCAAAGAAATGATTTGTTAGATCAGAGGTTACAAGATTCCATTTATATATTAAACATCCCTGTAACTGGTTGTGAAGAAAGTATCTAATTCAAATATTCAATGAAATTCATATCTCGTAGGTTGATAATGTAAATGAAAACATGCATTTCAAAAGAAACCATAAATTGTAACTCAACAAAGATATCACTTGTTCACTGGATTGATGACATGGTATTTTTATGGTGCAAATCACATTCTTTCATTCACCACTGGAATGTTCTCGTGACACAGTAAAAAATACAACTTGTCTCTCAATATTCAATGGAAAATTTAACCTCTACAAGGATCCACACACAACATTTAGAAAAGAAAGATTTAACTAACATTTAATTGAGAATAGAGATAAACTATTATGATGTTAAACTAACCCAGACAACATATAAACTTACCACAATTACAAATATGAACCTACACAAATTAAATTGCAACCTCGACCGACTTGCTGGGCCCTCCCAATCGACTTCACGCTGCTAGAGGAATATAAGCTTAAAGGTGAATTGTACACACATATATTTGTCTCATAACATCAACATGGACACTTTGTATTAACGAATTAAAGTTCAACAATATAGATAACAAAATAGAGTAATGATATGGAAAATGTCGATTGATTTCTAGAGATTCTGAGATTAATTATATATACACTTTTGTTCACAAGAGCTTGTAGGTAAGCCTAGGAATGAATCCCCTCTACTACTCCTTGGACACATCAATTACAACATTGAAAATACAAAAATAGAGACAATTTAATATTTGGTTGTTACTATGACAAAGAGAGTTCACAAATCATTTCAAAGGATATTCTCATTACATGTTAATGCATGGGAATATCTCCAAATCTCAGCCATGATCAAATATTCTGTTGGAAATGTTGTTTTGAGTGTAATTGACCTTCATCTTTGACCGAGGATAATTTCCTTCCCCGTTTGTCCTGGAATTGGTCTAATGAGCATGGAATCATGTCGTGGTATCTAGGAGAAGAACCCATGTCTTCGATTCTCTTATGAAAACTTGAGTGTATGCCAAACATTGAGGTGGGTTATAGGATCACCTTCTTAGTTACATGACTTGGACTAGTTAACCACCATTAGTTATAAAATAACTCTTAATCTCCCTAATTCATTAAAAATAATGGAAAAACGTTAATTAACCAACACGATTACCTTTTGATCTCTTTGAATGACCTTTTCATAGAAAATATGATAAAGGGGGTTATAAAATGGTAGAATGGAGGGTTAGAATAGGTCAAAAAGGGGTAACTTGCAACGAAAATGGCATCAATTTAGAGGCCCAAAAATGATCAACATAAAGAAAAAGTATTATGAGATGGATTCCTATTTTCTTCCCATAGGCATTGGGGTCAACATAAAATCTAGAAAAGTTGGCGTCAGGAAGAAAGCTATCCATTTTAGCATATACCAAGCCTGGGGAGATTTCTTAAGACCATAGAGATATTTATTAAGGAGGCACACAAGATTAGAGTCATTTTGAAAATAACGAAGAGGTGGTTCCATGTAAATTTATTCATGTATATCCCCATGCAAGAAGGTGAATTTAACATCCATAGAATGGATCTCCATTTTATGTGAGGTGGAAAGGGCTAGAACAAGGTGGATGGAATTCATTTTGGCTATGGGGTCAAATGTTTCATTATAGTCAATTCCTTCAACTTGAGAAAATCCTTTGGTAGCTAACTAGTCCTTATGTCTTTTAACACTTCCATCTCATGTATACTTAGTTCTATACACCCATTTACATATGAAACATTTTTTTCCTTTTGAAGGAGGCACAAGATCCCAAGTATCATTCACCATGAAGGAATGGTGTGCTTTATTCATGGATGTGTGCCAATTTGGATGGATAGAAGCTTCTGCAAATGTTTCCGGATCACGAGTCTCTAAAACTTGATCCAAAAAAGAGGAGGCTTTCTATAATTGTGAATATGTAACATTGATATGTAGGATCACCAATGATATAACTAGTTGCTTCTCGTGTTGAATAGACCCATCTAGGAAGGTGTGATAATAGTGTAGGTTCATGTTCAATGGACTTAACTGTAGGAAGGTGAGCAGGAAGAGGTGTATTTTCATCCTCTCTATCATCATCTAAAGAATAAACTAGAATAGGATCATTAGAATATTTGGGAAGAAAAGATGGCATAGATGTCGAAGATGGATCACAAGCCAAAGATGGTACAAACGCCAAATTAGGCTCATAGGTAAAGATATTTTTATCAAACTTAACATATTTCCTAACAACAATTTCATTGGAATGAGGTTAAATAAGTCTATACCATTTGACATATTTAGAATATCCAACAAAAATGCACTTATCACTTTTAGATTGTAATGTTTTCCTTTTCTCATAAGGAATGTAAGCCCATGCTTCACTACCAAATAAATGGAAGTGTTTTACATCTGGCCTAACTTTAGTCCATGCTTCTTTTGGTGTTATAATTTTTAAGGCCTTTGTGGGAGTGTGATTTACTATGTAATTGGCACAATTAATGGATTCCACCTAATAATGATATGTAATCCCTTATATTAGATAGTACAATTTCCCATTTTGTCTAAGGTTTGATTCTTTCTCTTAGCAACACCCATTTCTCTATGGTGCATATGGAACAATATGTTGGATTTGAATTCCCTATGCAATGTAGTAAGCTATAAATTTATTGTTCACACATTCAACTCCATTATATATTCTTAACCTTTATAATTGATGTCCAAATTGTTTTTATACAAGGGCCTTGTAGGCTAAAAATATGTCAAAAATTTCACTCTTAAGTTTTAAGAAATAAACCCAAGTGTATTTGGCACTAGTACATTGTGCCCATTTTTTGATGATTTATTGATGCATGTTCATCATGACAACGTCACGAGTACGATGAAGGAAACAATCATTTTTTCGTCGCGTCACCTTCATCGCAACTATTACATTCAAGAGTGCGTCACAATAATGAAGAACAATTTCATTGTAAGAGTGTTTAACATGCCCCAATCAATTTATCACACTCACATCACTTGGTTGTTTCTTTTCCATCGGAATATTGACGAAAGTGTGACAAAATTTTGACGAAAAAGTGACAAACCTTTTATGAAAAAGTAACAAACCTTCGATGAAAAATTGACAGACCTTCGAAAAAAAATGACGAGAAGGATGTATGTCTGACGTTTTTTGTATGGGAGGCAAAATAAACATTAGTCAAACCTTCGATGCAAAATTGACAAACATTCGATGAAAAATTGAAAAACCATTGATGAAACATTGACAACCTTCAATGAAAAATTGACAAACCTTCAACGAAAAATTAACAAACTTTTGACGAAAAAATGATGAGAAGGCTGTATGTCCGACGTTTTGTCTGGGGAGGAAAAAATCCACGTTTGTCGAACCATTGACAAACGGGTTCATCAATGGTCCGAAAACTATATATAATTTAATATGTGTGTGTGTGTGTGTGTGTGTTCAATGAAAGGCTTGTAGGGGAGATAATTGGGAAAATCATAAAAAAATAAGGATCGAAGATCTAATCCCTAGCCTTGTCAACTTGAAACCTTTATAAAGCTCAATGAACCTTGATTTAGTATTCTAGGGACCAAAAGATTATAGAAATTTATTAAAAAATGACTCTTTAGTTCCATAGTACCATGTGTCATATTTTCGACCTACCACATATACCACCTATATTATCATTCTCCATTTCCTATGTCATACATTCCATATGAAAAATCATGATTGGTCCATGCATCCAATAGGTAAACAATGCCAAATTTATCAATATTGGGTGGAATTTTTCTAGGTTTGTCATGTGTTATTATGATTCTATCTTCACTTAGTCAGCATTACTTACCCTCTTGAATGTGTGCCATGTGGTAAGCTCCCATTCCTCTGAGTGGATCTCATGGTTTGTGTAATTACCTGCAATATTCCCTTAGTCCACTTGACCTGCTTGTTGAATGAAAAACACTATAGAGAGAAGTTTTGAACTATTTTTGGGTCTATGTAATAGGTTATACAATAGTCAAAGCGTAATGATCCCAATTATCCTAGACTTCTAGAGTCAAAAAAATTATAAAGAAAATTTGGAGAAAGGGTTGATCTCAACGAAAGTTTTGTGTAAATTAATAAACATATAACAAAGGACCTCCCTAGTTCAAGGAACCCAAAATATTACTAGGATTGACTGAAGCTTCATTTGAATTCCAAAAATGGAAGGACTTAGAGAAATTTTGACAAAAATATAGTTACGTTCCCTTTGCCACATATGTATTGATGCCACTTGTTAGATCATGTCCCATGGGGTACTAGCCACATGTTGCTTCGATCCTCTTTTGTTGACATTATCATTGTTACATGGTAGAATTTGATTGGTCCATGTACTTGATGAGTTAATGTTTCTAATGTCATTGTAGTGATGTGATACTTTATGAATTTTCCACATATTTGTGCAATCTCTCTGCACCGTGGAAGTCAACATTCTTGTGCATATGTACTATACACATGAAATATTGTAATTATTCATTATTCTACTAGCATGAAATCATTGTGCCACATGGATACTTAGAAGGGATTCTAGGTATAGACTACATCATGTTATCTTTCACCACTCAAATTGTTAATCTTCCCATGAACATGAAAACTTATTAGATTTTCTAAACTCCAAGGTTAGGTCTATGAGGGATGTTATACAATATAGAAAACATAATATCTCATAATCCTTTGAACATTTCGATATGAAAAATAAATAAAACCAAATTGAATAGGAGTGTTTAGTTCATAAGGGAACTTATGAAGTCCTATAAAACACAAAGTCTAAAATCCTCCTAAACTCTTGGACATGGTATGGTTACCTACTTTGATTATAAAATGTTTGGATTCTTAAAAGGAACATAGACTAAGTGTTGAAACCAAAACCTCACCTCGTGCCAAACTACTAGCCATTCTTTCACTATACAACATGCCTTATAACATCATATCTCTTAATGATAACCCAAATACTTTAAGAACTAGGTCCAAATCTACCATCAAGGATCAAATGAAGAAGGTGTCCATAAATATATATAGGGGGATATATTTAGGAATACACACTTCTAGTTTTAGAAAGTAGGCTATCTTTGTGTGTAGTTTAGAATGAGTTAACACTTGGAAAAATGAAATGCCGTGTACTTATTTTGGCACTTGTATTTGGCTGAGTAAGAGACAAAATATAAATTATAATTTTTTTAATTTTATGTATGGATGAAATAAGGATAGACGACACTATTTTTTTTTTTTGAAGAGGTGTGAAACAATAAGTAAATTCAACACATGCTTAGTGCCTAGTGATGCAAACCCCCACCCTTCCTAGGGGACTTGCATGACCTCCCATTCTAGGATATTCTTCTGAGGAGCTGAATTAGCTCTTGGATCTCAGTTGGATGCCCTCCAATGATCACAGGTGCCTTTATTCTCCTTAGGTGTAGGTCTGCACGAGACAGAAACCTGAGAGAAATTTTTCTAAGCCCCTTTTTCCTTAGAATCGTGCCATAGGCGCTAGCCCATTTTCTTAGGCAAAAGTTTCATGTGACCGTGGGATAGAACCAAGCGCTTAAATAAATGGAACTTTTCAGAGCTCCGGGACTCCAGAACTTCATATTTCGGAGGATTTAACAACACAACACTCCAATTATCCTGAACGTTGAGCTGGAGAACTCCCGAAGAGTTTAGGAATTGATGGTCGACACTTCTTGTCATGATCTATGACCAAAAGGAATTCCAGGACTTTCTGCGACTCCAACTCACAAATCTACTAGACTTTCAAACTGGTGAACTCTCGAAGAGTTTAGGGATCAACTGTCCACACTTTTCTCCTCAATCTATGATTGAGATCAAATCCAAGACTTTGGGACTCCGAGCTTCGAAAGTTTCTCGACTCCAACACACACTACCTCCCAAATAGCCGAACGATGAACTGAAATTGATGACTCACACTGATCCCACAACCGACAACTGTGATTAAGTCTGGGCTTCGGGGCTTCTCGCTCTATATCACCAACAGAATCCTGAACTTTCGAACGCTAAATTGACGAAGGGCGAAGATATATGGCTCTCGTTCCTCCTACAACTAATGAATGTGATCAAATCCATAAGTTCAGGCTTCGAGGTTCCTCAATCCATGACACCACCAGACTCCTAAATTTCCAAATGATGAACTGGCGAAGGGTGAATATCGACGGTCCACATGTACCCGACAATTGATGACCATGATTTACTCCAGAATTCAGGACTTCAACGTATTCTCCACTCCGCCAACAATGACAAAATTCTCCCGGAGTGTCGAATCCTCGAACCACTCGAGGATCCAATGAATCAAACTCATGCCCTTGATCTATGGTGTAGATTCACTCTATGACTTTAGAGCTTCAGGGATTTATCCTCTTGGCAACATAAAGACCAATATCTCCCGGAGTGCCAAATCTCCGAACTGTGAGATCTTCTACTCACATTGCATGATAAGATGTACAACTGAGATCCACTCTGCTTTGGACAAGAATTATGGACCAAGAACCATTGATTGAAAACTCTCGTTATCCCACACTCAGATCCAACGACTGGGATATGATCTCCTCCGCTGCGTGCTTCTCCTCTGTCTAGGTTTGATCCAATGTCCCAGATCTGATATTGCAACCCAAATCAATGACTGTTGTAAATTCTTCCTCCACTTCCCTCCAATGGATTATTTCTCAAAGTTTTCAAAGGTTTGACCTTTGATCTCTCCTATGAAAAGTAAAATTCTTGGCTTCTTCTTGAATTCTTCGAAACACTGCACCTCATGAGCTTGTTCAACACTTTAATCAAAGTGTGGGTGCACATCTTATGCTTCTCATGCAGTCTGAAACTTAAACTGTTCTTTGGCGCAGACTTGCGCTATCTCTCATGAGCTAGGAAGTCTTCAACTTCAAGGGGGCTCGAACCTTTTTTTCTTCCGAGGACTCCTTGTGCCCTCTTGGCACTTCCTCTCTTTCTCCTGATATTTACCAACACTTAAACAAAATGTTATCTTTGTGCAGTCCTTGCACTTTCCTCCTGAGTCTTGGACTTTACAGACTCACCTGCACACTCCTTGCGCTTACTCTGTGCAGACTTGCACTATTTCTCTTGAGCTTATAACTCCTGGCACACTCTTCACATAACTTACGACTAAGTTCTTATGCACTCCTTATGTTGGCTTCTCAGAGTTCTCAATAACTCTGGTGTGCACTCCTTGCACTAGCCTTCCCTTGATATTTTACACTGCTCTGAGTGTAGGAACACTCCTTGCACTCTCTTTGTGCACTCCTTGCACTATCCCTTCTGAGATCATGAATGGTTCTGGTGTGCCCATCTGGAACACTCCTCACATAACTCTTGAATGAGTTCCAGCGCACTCCTTGCACTGGATTTTTCAGAGTTTTTCCACAACTCTAACGTGCTCTCCTTGCACAACCTCGAGAACCCAAAAATTCACACAGAAAAAGAATTCTATCTATTCCTACAAAGGGAACATTTATACACTCATGGAATTCATAAACATACACAATAAACATTCAAAAAACAAACACTCATTCACAGAGAACACACATAGAGATTCATGTGCAATGAAATATGCTTTTCTATTAATCTAAATGATTTTTACAAGATTTCACAATGGTTACAAGACTGGACTTCAACAAAGTCTCAGTTCTTCTCTCTTCTCTTCTATCTGTTCTAACAATTTTTCTTAACAACTTTTCAACCACTTCCTTTGGGAATAGATTACATTGATTTATACATGAAGGGGATTCTCGAGCCTTCCCTCTATACTATTCTAGTTCTTTCATATCACAATTAAAAGCCTCCTACCACTATGCTTATTACAATAAATATTCATCTACAGTCTTCATATCTGAGGTGATGCTTAAGATATGTACAAACTATGACCCATTAAAGGCAATTTACACTTATCCTTACACAATATTTTAAAAACTTTATTACATTAAATGATAAATTTAAAACAAAATGAGAAGGCTGACACTTCTCTCTCGGTATATTCTCCCTCCATGGGCACTGTTGCGTTGGTTGTTAATGCACTGCTGAAAAGGAGTGATGCTCCTGCATCATACTCCCCTGTTGACAAAATCATGAGATCCTTATCATGACTCCTTTTTTGCTACTATTGAGATCCTCCTTGATCCCAAACTTCACTCTGGTGATGTTCACCTGCTCTTATTCCTTTTTGCTACAAGCTCTCCTCCTGGTTTCCAAATTTTATGTTGCAGTGCCCCATTTATCTTTCTAATGTAATCTACTCTTGTCAACCTCCACCTGTTGGTGACAATATCCTTTTCTAACTTCAACATCAGTCTCCTTATCTCCTCATCTAACTTGTCTATGTGATGGCTCCTCTCCTGCAGTCTGCTTTGCTGCTGCATCTCCTCTTCTTCATAAATATCCAACTTAGCTTGTTGGATGAGCCTCCTCTGGGTTATTTCTCCTTCTCTCGGGGCTTCCAATTCTTCATACATATCAAAGGGAAGATCATCCCAATATCCCATTCTAACTTCATCTACTATGACATTGGCTTGCCACTCCACTATAGACTCCAATTTTGCAGCAATATTACCGAGTTGTTGCTTAGATATCTCCTCTGACAGTTTTATTTCTTCCAGTTCCTCTGTCTCTCGATTGTATAACCAACCCTCCAGTAGCTTCAAATATTCCTCCCACTGAGAGAGTATGGCATCTGAATGATCCTCTTGAAAATTCCTTTGGCTCAAAACTATGTGGGCCTCCTCTTATTTCATCTCTTCAACATATTTTAGTGTGTGCTCCTTCTCCTCCTCCATCATAGTCTCTGTTGGCTGTCCTTCTTCTTATGCACCTGCAACACATGGATTTTCCTCTACTGGGATTCTTGGTAGAGATATTATAATCCTCCCAATGATCATAATTCACCTCTGATCCTCCTCCTCTCCTGTCAACTCTCCTTGCTTATATGAACTCYCCTCTGAGTTCCTGATACTCTCAGAAAATATCATCTCTTCTTTTCCCACCCGGCAACCTAAATTTTCCTTTATTCCCTCCCGGTAGTCTTTKAAATATCTAAATGAACTCTTCTCATTTCCCTCCTAGAAATATATGTGATCTTCAGCTGATCTCCCTTCCTCATTGAGTCTTTCTCCATCTTCTAGTTCACATATGTAAACCATCTCCTCCTCTGTGTTCTTGAGGTTTTCCACTTGTCTCAACCACCTCCTCAATATCTGATTTTGCCTCCTGGAAATCAATTGTTGGATAGGCCACTTCACCTTCCTCTTCATGGGCCACTCATACCTCCAACACCCTTTCTCTTCTTGCTACATTTTAAGAATCAATATGTTGAGCTCCTCTCTGGTCTCCTTGAGCTCTTTATCCATCTCCTCTCTTCTTATCTTCTTTCGATCTCCTCTTGGACATTGCATATGGTCTTCAGTAGCCATTTTCTACTCTCCTTTGTGAGCTTCCACTTGCTAGCTGTGAGCTACATTCAACATTTTCCAAGATTCTCCTCGCTTAGCTTCTGCTTCACTCGTTGGAACCTTCTCTTTGAGATTTTACACTCTTGCTGAATGTAGGCACACACCTTGCACTCGCTCATCCTCCTGAGCACTCCTTTATCTCTAGATGCTACACTCCAATTTCTCACCTTAAGATCTCCATAGGCTCTCCTCTACTCCAAGAATGAAACTGGTCCTTTTCTTTCAGTCCACCTGGCTGTCTTGCTATATGATTCACACCTTGAAGAATTTTCTTCACACAAAGCATCAATACGCTGTCTTCTGCTCCTTTTTCCACTGTCTTCAAACAAAAATTATCTCTGATATCACTTGGTGGTATTAGAAAAATATCTTGTCTATGCTCTGATACCACTTGATCTAAACCACCAAGCCTCTTAGGGGGATCACGCGACTTCCTGGTCTAGGATCTTCTTCTGAGGAGATGAATCAGCTCTCAAATCCATATTGGATCCCCTTCAATGATCATAAGCCCCTTTAATTTCCTTAGGTGCAGGTCTGCACGAAATAGAAATCTGTGGGCACTTTTTCTAAGCCCCCTTTTCCTTAGAATCAATCCACATGTGCTAACCCCTTTTATTTAGCAGAAATCTCATGTGACCATGGGATAGAACCAAGTGCTTAACTAAAAGGAACTATTAAGAGATTTGGGACTCTGACGCTCTAGAAATTCAGGCTTTGGATGATTTACCAACACAACACTCCAATTCTCCCGAACGTCAAACTGGTGAACTCCTGAAAATGGTCCACACTTCTTGCCACAATCTACGACCAAAAGGAATTCTAGGACTCCTGTCTTCACAAGTTTCTATGACTCCAACATGCAAATCTCCCAGACTTCCAAACTGGTGAACTCCTGAAGAGTTTAGGAATCAATGATCCACACTTTGCTCCTTTATCTACGACTGAGATCAAATAAGTGACTTCGAGACTTTGGGCTTTGGAAAATTCACAAATCCAACACACACTACCTCTCAGATAACTGAATTATGAATTGAAATAGATGAATCACACTCCTCCCACAACCAACAGATGTGATTAACTCCGGGCTTCCATTCTTCTCACTCCAGATCACCACCAGACTCCTGAATTGTCGAATGCCGAATTGGCGAAGGGTGGAGATCTACGACGCTCACTCCTCCTACATGCAATGATTATGATCAACTCTGGAACTCTGAGATTCAGGGTTCCTCACTCCATGACACCACCATAATCTCAAACTGCTGAACACTGAACTAGCGAAGGGCGAATACCAACGATCCACGTGTACCCGACAACTGATGGTCAAGATTTACTCCATAATTCGAGACTATGGGGAATTCTTCACTCCGTGCAACAATGACCAAATTCTCTTGGAGTGATGAATCGCCAAACCACTCGAGGATCTAATGCATCACACTCACCCCCTTGATCTATGGTGTAGATTCACTCCGCGACTTAAGAGATTCAAGGATTTCTCCACCTAGAAACATAAAGACCAATATCTCTTTGAGTGATGAATCTTTGAACTATGAGATCTACGACTCACATTGCACGATGGGATCTACAACTGATATCCACTCTGCTTTGGCCAAGAATTATGACCCAAGAACCATTTATTGACAACTCTCTTTCTCCCGCGCTTAGATCCAATAGTTGGGATCTGATCTCTTCCACTGCATGCTTCTCCTCCATTTGGGTTTGATCCAACAACCCAGATATGATCTTGCAGCCCAAATCAATGGCTGTTGTGTATTCTTCCTCTGATTTCTTCCAACAAAGGAGTTATCAAAGTTTTCAAAGGTTTGACCTTTGATCTCTCCTCTGCAAGGTCAACTTCTTGGCCTTTGCTTGCGTTCTTCGAAATGCTGCACCTCTTGAGCTTGTTCAACACTTCAACTAAAGTGTGGGTGCACACCTTGCACTTCTACTACAGTCTGGAACTTAGACTATTCTCTGGCCCACACTTGCACTATGTCTCTTGAACTTGGAATTCTTCAACTTCAAAGAGCTCAACCCTTTGTTCCTTCATATGATTCCTTGTTCCCTCCTAGCACTTTTTCTCTTTCTCCCGAGGTTTACCAACACTTAAAAAAAATGTTGGCTTCGTGCACTCCTTGCACTTGCCTCCCGAGTCTTGGACTTTATAGACTCTCTTATGCACTCCTTTTGCTTACTCTATGAAGACTTGCACTAATATTCTTGAGCTTATAACTCCTGACACACTCTTCACATAACTTATGATTGAGTTCTTGTGCACTCCTTGCGCTGGCTTCTCATAGTTCTTAGTAACTCTGGTGTGCACTCCTTGCACTATCCCTTCTGAGCTCATGACTGGTTCTAGTGTTCCCACCTGACATGCTCCTCACAAAACTCCTAAATGAGTTCTAGCGCACTCCTTGAGCTAGATTTTCAGTTTTTTTCCACAAATCTAATGTGCACTCCTTGCATAGCCTTGATAGCCCAGAACACCCATAAATTCACACAGACAGAGAGTTCTATCTATTCCTACAAAGGGAACATTTATACACTCATGGAATTCATAAACATTCACAATAAACATTCCGAAAACAAACACTCATTCATAGAGAACACACATAGAGATTCATATGCAGGGAAATCTACTTTTCTATTAATCTGAATTCTTTTTACAAGAGTTCACAATGGTTTCAATACTGAAATTCAATAGAGTCTCAATTCTTATCTTTTCTCCTCTCTTTGTTCTAACTACTTTTTCTTAACAACTTTTCGACCACTTCCTTTGGGAATAAATTACATTGATTTATACATGAATGGGCTTCTCGAGCCTTCCCTCCAGACTATTCTAGTGCTTTCATATCATAATTAAAAGCCTCCTACCACTAAGCTTATTACAACAAATATTCATCTACAATCTTCATATCTGAGGCGATGCTCCATATTTGTACAAACCATGGCCCATTAAAGGCAATTTACACTTATCCTTACACAATACAATGGCTCTCTCTTCCTTGAACCTTACAAACTTTATAACATTAAATGATAAATTTAAAACAAAATGAGAAGGCTGACACTTTTCTCTCTCGGGATCTGCTCCCTCCATGCACACTGCTGCACTGGCTGCTGAGCAAGAGTGGTGCTCTTGCATCACCTAGCTTAGCCTTTCCTTGAGGACAAGCAAGCTTGGATTTGGAGTATATTTTTAGCATCCCGATAATATTTGGATCAAGATAGAAATGATGCTCCAATCATTACTTTGTAGGTTTCTTGTTGATCAAGCAAAGCATGGAAGTCATGCCATTCTTGAAGACACATATCTTATTATGGGAAAGAGCACTAAAATTGGAACAATATTCTGATTTGGAGCATCATCTTCAGTTATAAAGATGGGAGTGAACAACATTTGGTAAGAAAATAAATTTGGAGTATCCAAACCATGCCATATTTTAGCTTCCGGTTCTTCCCATGGACAAAAAGGTCAAGGATAAATGAAGAAATCAGATAGTATTCACTAATTGACTAACTCAAAGGTTGGAAGGATGACAAATACATGTTGAGGGACCATCTCATCTCATCATGGTGCAACATTCCAATGAAGGTAAAGGGAATAAATCTATCTTGAACTAACAGGTTGTGAAAATTACAAACATAAGATATGTATCCAAAGATCCCATTTGAAGAAAAAAGGGTGCAGTTTATTATGGTTGTATGAGGAACTGGTTTTGTTAAATAAGAGTGTTTTTTTTCTAGTTGGATGGCCAAAGTTGGCATACATAGGGTTATTATAAGTTCAAGGCGAGTTAACTGTGGAGTCTACTGCTATTTTACCACTCAAACATAGATAGACTTCAGATATATATTTAGGTGACTAGGGGAAGTTTAATTCACCAAATTTGTTTGATGATCACACTTGCCCCATCCATGTGGTATGGATCCTTGTAGTGACAAATCAGTCCATGTTGGTAAGTATGTCACAAGCAAAAAGTGAACTTGGGTGCGATAGTTAATGATACTTTATTTTAGGCATTGAGGCTAGACCCAATTAACTCAACATACTCTTATAATGATCATTAAACTTTAATGGAATTAAGGTTTAATGGATCCTTTTTCTCTCATGCAACATTTGATAGAAGGAAGGAAACAATTTGGTAGAAGAAAGGACTTCAACTTTGAATCATATGTTAGAATTAACGCCAAAAAGCAGGTTATATTTTTAGGTTCTAACAATGTCTCAAAATCGGACTCGACAAAAGTTACCCCCCATGGCATAATGAGAACATTAGAATATTCAACAATTGTAGTAATGCCTACAACTTATAACCCTACGGTTGTGATATGCACATATGAGCTTGACTTGCAGATATTTGTATATGTTACATGACTACCTCTTGGTCAAATTTATCCTAGATTTAAAGAAAACTCAAATTATTGGACTCATAAGATATTTTGACTTACAATTCTAACAAAATTATTCAAAAAATTATATTAATGGAAATAAAAAACATGGAAACAACTGAATTGTAACTATGTTTTTTGTTCAATGAAAAGAACTTATTCAAGTACTTAACTACCTACCCTAACTATACACATGATGGGTTAGTTGTAATGGTACTTCCAATGAGTCCTTGCATGAATTATGTCATATCTATGGATACTATCCTCAGATTTAGATGCTATACGAGACCACAATGGTTTTGTTTGTAGACTAAAATTTGTAGTGGTTTCCCATCTTTCTTACTCTTGCATGGAAAAAAGACCCTACATTGTACAATGGCATATTTTCATATATATATATATATAAGTCTATCTATGTTTCATAGTTAGGTTGAATGCTAGTCTGTTGCATATGGTAAAATAATGTTAAACCATCCTTAACATAAGTACAATTACTCAAGTGCATAATAAGTCTTTACACGTGGGCATTTGGTCAAAGAAACTTTTAGAATCCATCAATATATCGAAAATTGGCATAAAGGTTGACAAGTGGATCCCACTTAAATATGTATGGAAATAATCATGTTTGAATGACGTGGGAATGAAACATGTTTCCATGTGTTATATTTTTGGCCATAATTGAGGCCTACAACATAGAAACATTTATAAGACAACCCACAATCTGCAAAAATATGCAATGAATCTCTCAATTGACCCTACCTATGGGACATGTTGTTCTGAGTATAAAAAACCCATGTAAGACTTGTATTGTTCACTTATTGTTGCATGGTAAGTGGAATTAATATTATAATCTTAGTTATTACACTTTGTCAAATGATAACAGCTACAAAATCCTTTTGAAAGACTAACAAAGACAAGTATATATGAAACATAACCCATAAAGCATGAATGGTTCAAAAACAAGAAATATACCTACATGAATCTTAAGCATAAAATATCAAATGAGTGAGATACCATCTATGCCAATGGATCCAAGGGACTTCCATAAGTACATAAAAAGCGACAAGGGACTCTGATACAAAAATTGAAGAAAATAAATCAGAGCAAAGTTGGAAGTGAGGCAGACCAACATACAAAGTAATTTCTTTTGGAGAACATATTATATATACATTCCCAAATTCTCCAACCTAAACCATCAAGGAAGTCTTTATAAAGGCCAAAATACAAAATTATCATTTTGTAAAATATTTTCTGTATGAACAATATAAAAACACTCTTTTAATTACCGAAAAATAAAATAAAACACACCCTTTTCTCTCACATCACCAAGCATGATTTATTATTTCTGTTCTATTGCCAAATAACAAAAGTGTAGCATATTGTTGGCCAAAATATCAAGACAAAATTTTAACTATATAAAAATGCATTTGCAAATTGGTTAATGTTTTATGTATAATTATAACATCCACACCTCTATTATATATAACACTTGATCAATCTACAATACTCAATCTTTTGATATTATTGTTATTGTGAATATTAAAAAAAAAAGTAAGGTGAGTAAACCTGGATGTATAATCAAAATTGGCTTTCTGGCATCATCTCGAAAAGTTGACCATTCATTGTTCTTAACAATAAAACATGAACTCATATTCTTTTTAATCACTAAAATATACAAACACCTTTTGGCATGATAACGTTGGTTCAAAAAATATTTTTCATGAAAACATGCCTGCATAATGTCAAATACAGAAATATGTCAAGCCAATTTGATTGCAACAAAGTGACCTGAAACATTTATATGTCTTCTTATTGAAACAAATATGTCTGTCAAGGAATAGAAAACATGGAAAATCATAAATAAAACACTCACCTTGTGTATTCACACTGCAAGGTCAATATTTAGGAATGGTTTTGGTGCTGTCTTAAGTTCATAACTACCAATATTTTCTACAGAATCTGGCTTCCTGAATTTGAAATAAACTTTATCACCAAGGACCCCTATATATTTAATAAAATCCTACACAAAACCACCAAGAATAAGAAGGACCAAAAATACTTGAAAACAATTATTCTTAAGAAAAATACAAAACCTACCAGGATTCACAAACAAGTTGGGTTGGGGAATAAAAATGTAGTGGTCAAGTTCAAACTATGAGTAGGGATGAGCCCTGTTAGCACTCTGTAATTTTCCCAAGGCTGTAAGGCATCTACAGAGGCAACATCAGAACCACTTCGAGTCTTGGATCTAGCCCTCCAAGACTCAGAGAGGGATCTCTCTGTATGATATAGCTTTGTTTGAAGAAGTATTAGGCTAGTTATGAAGAACATGGGTTGGGGTTTTTAATGGTTGTTTTGGAACAACAAGGAGGGCCATTGGGCAAATGGAGTCTACACTTTAAACGATGTGATTCACTCT
>JZKD02S1880084.1:321127-345969 GCA_000966675.3 Picea glauca | reverse complement strand
TCATGTCGGTAATTGTATTAGGACCAAATCCCCTTTTGCGGATTGGTCATCGGACAATTGTAATAGGCAGAATAAGAAGTCGGCCCCAACAATTATTATTGAAGACCCATAATTAATTAAAGGTGGGTTTTCCCACCCAGAGTGAGAGGTCGGCCCTGCCAGTGAAACCCTTTCACACGTGCCAGTATTGTATATATAGGAGGCTAGCGCCTCACTTTAATCACACAATTCACTTGCTCATTATCTTATGAGACAAGCTGCAATTACTAGTTAGAGAGAGGAGAAGAAGAGCGGCTCATCTCTTGGGGAGGACTATCTGTATTGGTTTGAGTTATCTCTTGAACATTGTATAAGATATTTATGATAAGGAAGTTTTTGTTGGGTTTTCTTCCCCTAGAGGGTTTCTTAGGATAAATGTTGTGTCTCTTGTGAATGTGTATTTCTCAGTGATATTGTTCTTATGATGCTCTTATCTATTGAAATTCAAAGAACTATAATAATGACATAAACATTAACATTACCCCACTGAAAACTCTTATTTACCATTGTTATTGCATGGAGTGGTGCAACTACTGGTGAAAATGAAGCTATGAACTTCCACAAATACTGTGTTGCCCCAACAAATCTCCTAAATTCTATGCCATTTGTAGGAATTGTCCATTTCATGTGGCCTCCATCTTGGTAGGATCTATCTTGAGCTCACCTCCACCGATTACATACCCCAAATACACCAAATATTGTTGAAAAAACTCACATTTCTTGAAATTATCCAAATGTTGGTGCTTCTTCAAGGTCTCTAATACCTGCATAAGATGTGATATGTTCTCCTCCTAGGTATCACTACAAACCAATATATAATCCAAATAGACAATAACAAATGAATCTAGATAAGGGAATAAAACATCATTCATTAGTCTCATAAATGTAGCTGGTGCGTTGCATAAACTGAATGACATAACCGACCACTCATACAAAACTTGCCTTTTCTTGAAGGTAGTCTTCCATGTATATTCTTCTTTGACTCGTACCTCGTGATATCCTGATTTCATATCCAACTTAGTGAAGTGCTTGGCATGATGAAAATGGTCCAATAGATCATTGATCCTGGGATGAGGGTATCGATTATTTAGTGTAATATTGTTCAATGCCATGTAATCGATACACATTATCCAAGTCCCATCATTATTGGGAACAATTATGATGGGTGACCCACAAGGTGAGGTACTTGGTAAAATCACACACCATGCTCCAACAACTGTTACAACTGTTTCTTTACTTCATTTTCTGCTAGAGAGGATTGTCTATAAATCCCAATATTCAACAATGGGGAGTTTGGCAATATCTGTATTTCATGCTCCACATCCCTCTTAGGTGGTATCCCTTTAGGCTCCTGGAACACTCCTCTTTATTCCTATAACAACTCCTCAAACTGATATTTTTTCTCTTTAGCTTTTAGCACACCCCTCAAGGGATGCCTTTACTCTTATTAACTCATCATCATATTGGTTTTCTCTTAAGAAAAGTAAAACATATTTCTTTCTAGAACTAATCAATTTCTTAGCATTATTGGCACTTACTAGTGAATTTTTTTTATTTTCCTTTGTGCATTTGATGATGAAGGATTTCCTATCCTTGATGAGGCGGTACTAGTTGTCTCTCCACATGAATATAGCATCCCTCATATACATGTAGGGGTTTTCAAACACTACTCCACATACATCCAGTGGTACTATGTCCAATTCTACTTCATCTATAAAATCAACACTTACAACAAATTTAATATTGCACTACTTTGTTACATTGATCTTTTCATCCTTGTTTACCCAATTGATGAGCCTCAATATTTCCTATCTCAAAGGATCATCATAGACACATTTTTCACCATGAAATGAATAATATTTTCCTTTCTGACCATATTTAATATAGTCATGAGTACTTTTTGTATGTTGCTTAGTGAATACGATTTTGAGGTGGAATTTCATGTGTAAAGTACCTTTTTGATCTAATGCCTATGATAAAGAATGTGTGTAGCATCAAACAAGTCAAATCTATCAAATAGAAGAGAATTCCAATAATCAAAGGACCTTGTCCCCTTAAGAGAACTGCCATCCAAGAATCAAGGGACCTTGTCCCCTACCTAACTCTAGAGCGCTCTCAGTTCACTAATGATCACTCCTTGCAAGAAAAAGTTCGAAGATTATATCATATTGAATGAGATACATTAATTTCCCATTTTACTCCTCAATTCAACAATATAGGTCGAGTCTCATGAGTATAAATATACCTCTAGCATAAGGGGGAAAGGAGAGCCAAAATTTTGATATTGTATTTAGTTTTGTTAAGAATAAATTTTGTTGAAGACTTGGAGTTTTTTCTCTTGATGTACTATTTATTTTAATGAAATAAAGATGACCATGTTCTCAACTTATTAGATTTTCTCTAAGGTTCCTTGTGCTTCTTGGGTAGGGATTCTCAAGAGGGATAAAGGAACCTATTGCAATTTCCCTTTTTATTGCATGTTAATGAGTTATAAGTTAGTGTTTCATCTTCTCTTAAAGATTAATATAATCATGCATGGTTATCTATGATTTTTGTCATTTTTTTTTAATTGTTAGCTTCCACAAGTATCCCGTAGAAAGATTTAGCAACCTATTTGGATGTTCATGGGTGTCTTCTCTAGGATGAAAATCTCAAATTTACCTCATTATATTCTAGTCTATCTTTGTCAATGATTTTAAATACTTTTGAAACCTTCTTAAGGATATTTTTGGAATCCTATAGGAGTTTCCTATAATACTATTACAATTCCTATAGAACTATTACATTTCCTATAGAAACTTCCTATAGGACTATTTTAGCTCTAGTTCTCATGTTATCTTAATCTTCTTTTCATGAGAGTAGCAATATACAATAAGATAACATATGGCTCATTGTTGATTCAAGGGTTAGACATAAATTATATCATTTAGTCTATGCTATGGTTCAACTTCTTTAAATGTAGTTTCCCATCATACAATGAAATTAGTTCATTCTTTACATTTAGTTCATTTGTCCATGGTTCAACATTTTTTCCTTCATGCCAATAGATTAGATTTCCTTTACTGTAATTTATATCAACTGTTCTTTCAATTTGGTGTGATTTTATTCATCCAAAATTTTAAAGTATTTTCTGCAATTCAATTTCATACATTTAACCCCTTGATCAATCTCATACCTATACTACTTTCAATTCATTCTGCATATACTTTACACAACACCTCTTAATTTTGTACGAACCTCAAGTTGACAAGTAAAGTAACAAGCCAAGGAGGTAGTAGCATTATTGCTGCTATTCCTAGGCCCATAATGTTTTGGTGCCATTTCCAGGGAGGTGCTAAATTCTGCACATCATTTTAATTTGTTTTATTTTCATGCGACTTGGAGGATTAGGAATGATACCTCAATTACAAGGCCAACCTCACTATATATGTTTTTGTAGTGTAAAATCCCAAGTGAGTTCGCTTCGAGTGAGTATTGATAGCTCCTTGTGACATTCTTTGCATCTTAGGATTATAACTAAAAAAAAAAAAAAAAACTTCATTTCCTTTACCTTTATGAATGTCTTGACCTAGAGATAGGATTTTTTTTTTTTTTACCAAAACCCCCCACCCCAAAAAACAGGTCCAAGTAATCCAGAGATTGTTCTTGAAACACTTGAATGTTTCTTGGAAAGGGAAGCTAGATAATTTGAAAATATTTCAAACGGATGTCAATCTCCCTCACCTCATGCCATCAATGGTTAAGAAGAGATGATATAAGTATTTGAGTTTCCCATATGGGAAACCAATGGAGAAACCAAGGTGAAAAATATTGATATTTCTTCCTTGCCTCATTTTCATGGTATTTCTTTAGAAGACCCTGAAACATTTTTGTTTGATTTTGAAATTATATGTAGGACATATTATTACACTATTGATGAACGAAATATTAAAATTTTTCCTTTTGGTTTGAAGGATTAAGCTCTAAGATGGTTCATGAGCCTAGAGGGAAACAACATCATAGATTGAGATCAAATGAAGAACACCTTCAGTGAAAAATAAAGGGACTATTCCAGAGCAAGGGGTATAATAGATGATATATTTAGAATTACTCAAGGACCTGATGAATATCTAGAACACTTTGAAGAGAGATTTCATTTGAGCTATAAAAGATCTCACAACTGCACGCTGGATGAGGATTCACTCAAGATTGTATTACTAAGAGGAGTAAGAGAGAATATCATGGACACATTAAATATCCTATCCAATGGATGTATCTATAAAATGGACTATGATGATATCAATCAAATCTTCAAAAACCATTCTAGATCCTCGAGGAAGAAAGGTAGAAATGGTAGAGGAATGGTACCTCAATATTCTAACCTTGCGGCCCATATAAAAATTGAATTAGGAAGGTTAATAGAAGATATGAAAACTAATATTATGCATTATTTATCCATGCAAATGGATACTTTTCATATAAAGAATAAATAGGAAGACATAGAGAAGGAATTAGCCATTTATTGCCATAAATGCACTAAGAGGCATCCTAGGAATGGATGCCCTTTAGATCTTCTAGATGCTTGTGGAATTTGTGAAGAAGATCATCCCACTGTAAAATGTTATTCTTTGCTAGGATTAAAAGCTACATTTTTAGGAGCAGAGAGAAATGTGGAATCGATATTCTTTATCAATCAAAGGAGACCTAGACCACGAAGACCCTTTTAAACATGTTTGAACTTCAATCCTTCTAAACATTTTAGTACATGTAATACAAATGTGTCTTCTCAACCTTGGTATAGTTCCAACCCATATTCTTAGATAATTCCAAATCCATGGAAATACCAAGGACAACCTATTCCTCCTCCATATCAATCATTCCATAGCATGCCACAAAACAAAAATCCCTAGTGGAATCAACCTCCACAAGAATGGAGGCCCCCAAATTTTCAACAAATTTCATTAATTCCTCCTCCTCCTCAACCCAATAACACTATACAAAATAATGCTCTTCCTAGACAACCACAACTACCTTCTCAACCTACCCCCATTCCAAATAACAAGCAGGTTCAACCTATGTACAACAATGAAACATCATATCATACTTACTCCTTTGATGTACAAGAAATTAATATAAGATCAGAATTTTTTTTACAAAAACAACCAAAGATGATAAAAGATGTATAACCTAAGAAAAATGATGTTATCTTACCTCAGCTACAAACCCCACCTTATCCTGAAAGATTAAATGAAAAGAAAACTTATACTTCTGAAGAGAAATAAATTTTAGGAGAGATACATAGTCTGTATGTAAATATACCTCTCCTACAATCCATCAAATATGTACCCATTTTAATAGATTTATCAAAGAAAAGTGCATCAAAAGGTCATGGAGAAAAATAAAGGATACACCTACAATAAATGTTATAGGACAACTAGATGACCTTATGCTTGGAAATTTAATTGTACCTAAGTACTTGGAACCGTGAATCCCTTGGATCCATGAAGCCCTTTAGTGAATGTTCAAATAAATAAAACCTTGATCCAAAATACTCTCATAGATTTAGGGGCTACCATAAATGTTATGACAAAGGATACCATGTTAAGAATACATCTTCAAGGATTCTTGAGAGACACCCCCACTGTTCTTCAACTTGCAGATAGTTCCAAAGTCAATCTCGAGGGGATGTTTGAAGACATAATAATCTCTATTGATTATTGGGAGTATCCTACTAAATTTTTGGTCCTCCAAATCAAGTCTAAATTCAATGGGTACCCTCTTATCTTGGGAAGACCTTGGCTGGCCACAAAAGATGCATACATCGACTGTAGGGAAAACATGACTATAACCGATGGTCAATCCTAAAAGAAGATTGTTATTTATCCCCCTTCCCAACCATTAATAATATAAAACCTTCCAATGTGAGTAGAAGAAGAATAAGACCTAGTCCAAATTGCTACCTATACTATCTACACCCTCAACACAACCTTAGCTAGTAGCAAAATTAATGAGGACATGATCCTTGTAATTTTTTTGCAAAAACAATACCCTGTTGATGTGATAATAGAAGGGATGAATGATGAAATCAAATATGAATTAGATATTGATAATAAAACATAAATATAGGAGGATCTATTCATAGATAAAATTGAATACCCCTATGTCAAAATCATAGAGATAAGCCCTGCAAAAACACTCAAAATCAACACAAAACTTACCAATCAACACGAGCAAAAATGATTAGATGTTATGAAAAGAAACATTGGAGCATTTGCATGGGATTATAAGTACATGAAAGGAATCCATCCTTCCATTTTCACTCACCACATTTATATAAAGGAGGAATACAAACTTGTTAGGTATCCCCAAAGAAGGATGAACCCTGCATTGAAAGATATAGTTAAACAAGAATTGCAAAAGTCATTAGATACCAAATTCATTTATCCAATTTTAGATAGTGAGTGGGTCTGTCTTTTAGTTATTGTCCTGAAAAATAATGGGGAATGGAGGATATGTGTGGATTAATGAGATCCAAACAAGGCTACAAGGAAAAATCATTTTCCCTTACCCTTCATTGACCAAGTCTTCAATGTCCTAGCCGAGAAAGAATATTTTTCATTTCTGGATGGATTTAGTGGATACAACCAAATTTAGATTAGTCTTGAAGACCAGGACAAGAAAACCTTTACCTGTCCTTGGGGAACATTTTCTTATAAGGTATTTCCATTTGACCTATGTAATTCCCTAGCCACATTCCAAAGATATATACTTAGTATCCTCTTTGAACTCATCCATGACAAAGTAGAGATATACATGGATGACTTTACCCCTTATGAAAACTCATTTGATGAATCCTTAGACAATTTGGATAAATTTCTCCAAATATGTAAAGAAATAAACCTATCCCATAGAAATTCTAAATGCAATATTATGATGAATGAGGGGATTGTGTTAGGCCACCATATGTCCTCCAGAGGGATTGAAGTAGAAAAAAACAAAGTCAAAATCATCACATTGCTACCCACCCCTATGAAACCAAAAGATATCAAAATATTTCTTGGACATGCAAGATACTACAAAAGATTCATCAAGGACTTCGGTAAGATAGCTTCTCCTCTGTTTACCCTGCTATCCAAAGATGTAGATTATTGTTGGACTCTAAATTGTCAAAAAGAATTTGAAACAATAAAAGAAAGACTCTCAACTACTCCTTAACTAAAGGGTCCTAATTGGGATCTCTACTTTCATATTCATATGGATGCATTAGATAAATATTTAGGAGGATTCTTGGGACAAGATGAAGACAACAAGCCCTACACAATTTATTTTATAAGTAAAAACTTGGATAGTGTAGAGATAAACTATAATGAGAGAATGAGAGAATATTGACAACCTATAATTTATTTTTTCGGAGGAGTAACTGGTTAGGGTACTTTGAAAGTCTTAGGGGTTTTGATGATGAAGTTGCCATGGAATTTGCACTAAATTTTTTAGAATATTTAAGAACAAGAGTATGTGTCAACAATGAGAGGCCCGATGATTAGGATTAATGAATCATCTATCAACAAAGTGTCTAGCCTATCCATAGGTCTCCCTTGGGACAAAGAGGAAATACAAGAGGCTATCAATGCCAAAGATACATTGTTTCATCCAAATGAAAAACCTCAAGAAGATAAGAATGGCATCAAGAGAGAAATTATTCCCCATCCTTGGCCATAAGTGGCTTACGACATAATTAAATATATCACATCTGAAGGAAAAATGATTGTTTTTTATGCTTATCACTTCATGCTTCTCCATCAACTCATTCATTTCCCCAACCAAGAACTAAACAAAATCTTGATCCTTCCTTATTTTCTCCTGTAATCGTTAAAGGAAATGAGAACAAAGGTGAAAAAGTGAAAGCAACAATTCTTGGCACACCATGGGATTATCAAAATGATAGTGTCAGATTCCCTAAGAAGTCTTAAAACTAGAATTTTATGGGAAAATTTTGTGGATATGGATCAACAAGCATTTTTAGAAGTTCAGGCAGAGATGAGTGAAAAATAAAATAAGAGGGATGACAAACCTAAGAAGATAACTAGACCTGAAACCTCAAAACAATAGAAGAAGAATAAGCATAAATTATAGGAGGAAGATAAGGAGGTGGATGATAATTTAACAACACTAAGAACCCCCTCTGTCATCCCACTAAAAATCACAAGTGTTGAATGGGTCTAACCTAGAATAAGAAGTTTTGATGGAGTTAGAAAGAGTCAAAAGAAGGGAAATCACACCACTCTCCACTACAACTCAAGTTGAATAAGTGAAACAATCCCCTAATCTAGAGGGATCAAAATAATCCAAGGGGAAGGATCCCCAAGGAGAGACAACAACCACATAAGAGAAACCACTACCAATTGAAGAAACCTCCAAACCTAATACTCTAGTGGAAAAAATAATTTATGCTACCTTAATAGAGTTAGAGAAAGTCAAGGTTGATGTTATCAAGTGGAAGAGGATGGTAGATAATAACAAGGGAAAACAAAAGGAAGAAGACCCTAAAGAAGAATCTCAAGAATTGGAGAAGCAACTTCAACACATGCAAGAAAAATTCTAGATCATGACAATGCAAAAAATTGAGTACAATAAGAGATTAAAGGTAGAAAACTACAAAATGAAACAAGAATGGAATGCAGGAAGGAGAGAACTCACTGACATGAATGAGAAAGCAGAAATCATGGAAGCTATAGTTCAAACCATAGCCAAGGTGTCCCTAGAAATGTTGGAGTGCATATGGCCTACTAGGATATATACATTGTCCCTAAAGGAGCAATGGCATAAAAATCAGATTGCACATTTGAACTAGCTAGTAAAGTTCAACCTTGACACAGTCAAGGATTTCTTGGATGCCTACCAAGCATGCAGTATGGAGGAAAATGAAAGAATGTGTGAGTTTTACTTACACAATATAATCATTCCACACTCCTACAAGTGGAACCCAAGTCCATATGTAGGGGATGTCCATATGGTGGCATTTTCATATTGGTTAATAAATGAAGAGGTGAGGGTAGAAGAGTTAAAGAGATACAAGGAATATTAATTTCAGATCCCTTTGTGGATTAGAGTTGAATTAGTTAGACCAGGGGATTTTATAGAAATCCATCACAACCTCCCCTTAGAAAAATAAATTTCCCCAATTTGGACAACCAAACAAAGAGAGGCAATGGACCACTTAGATGATTCATTGATACTTTTGTCAGAATAGGAAACATAATCTTGCCACAAGAGGTGGCACTCCTTTCCCCACAACTTGCAAATGAGAGGACCTCATTCTCCCAATTCCCTACAACTTTCCCTCTTAATAACACCCTAGTACAAACAAGAACTAAGGAAGATGAGACCAAATTGTATTTTAATAAGGATGAATCCCCCTCTCCTCCTTCTTGTAGCACCCATGGCTGACCTCAACAATGAAAATGAAGAAGAGGAGTGGGCCAAGATAGTGAATACAAAAGGGACACCATGAGTAGCAGTCCATTACAAGATATGTGGAATGGGACATAAGGCAGGAACATAATGAGAAACAAACTAATAGAAAACAATAAGATGTTGGGCAATAACAACAAGAAATAGGGCAACAACCTAATAGTGAGAAGGATCCCAATAGATAACAACAACAATAGTAAGGACATAAGAACAAGTTTTTTTTGCACAAGGGTGTGAAAAGTTTTAGTTGGGAGGTGATGATGAGCCTCAATATTTCCTATCTCAAAGGATCATCATAGACACATTTTTCACCATGTTATGACTAATATTTTCCTTTTTGACCATATTTAATATAGTCATGAGTACTTTTTGTATGTTTCTTAGTGAATAAGTTTTTGAGGTGGAATTTCATGTGTATAGTACCCTTTTCATCTAATGCCTATGATACTGAATGTGTGTAGCATAAAATAGGTTAAACCCCTCAAAGAGAGGAGAATTACAAGAATCAAGGGACCTTGTCAGCCTAAGAGCAGTGCCATCCAGGAATCAAGGGACCTTGTCCCCTATGTACCTCTAGAGCGTTCTTAGTTCACTAATGATCACTCCTTGCAAGAAACAATTTGAAGACCAGATCAGATTGACTGAGATATGTTAATTCCCCATTTCCTCCTCAATTCAAGTGAAGAGATTGAGTCTCAAGTGTATAAATAGACCTCTATCATAGGGGGGAAATGAGAGCCATAATTCAAATATTGTATTGAGTTTTGTTAAGAATCCATTTTGTTGAAGAATTAGAGATTTTTCTCTTGATGTAATGTTGATTTTGATGAAATAAAGATGACTTTGTTCGTAGATTATTAGAATTTCTCTAAGGTTACTTGTGCTTCTTGGGTAGGGCCGCTCAAGAGGGCTCAAGGACCCTGTTGCAATTTCCATTTTTCTTGCATGTTAATAAGTTATCAATTAGGGTTTCATATTATCTTAAAGATTAATATAGTCATGCATGGTTATCTCCAATTTCTATCAATTTGTTATTGATTGTTAGCTTTAACAAGTATCTATTAGAAAGAGTTAGCAACCTATTTGGATGCTCATGGGTGTCTTCTCTAGGATGAAAATCTCATATTTACCTCATTATATTCTATTCTATATTTTTCAATGCTTTAAAAGAATTTTGAAACCTTCTTAATGATCGTTTTGGAATCCTGTAGGATTTTCCTGTAGGACTGTTATAGTTCCTATAGAACTGTTATAGTTCCTGTAGAACTGTTTCAATTATTGTAGAAAATTCATGTAGGATTGTTTTAATTCTAGTTCTCAATTTATCTTAATCTTCTTTTCATGAAAGTAGCAATAGACAATAAGAGAAAATATGGTTTGTTGTTCATTCAAGGGTTAGGCATAAATCTCATTCCTATACCACTATCATTGCATTCTAAATATACTTTTCATAACACCTCTTAAGTTTTTATGAACCTCGGGTTGACAAGTAGAGTAACAAGACAAGGAGGAAGTAGAATTATTACTGCTATTCCTAGGCCCATCACCAACCCAATGGATAGGGGATGGGATGATCGTGGATCTCCAATCCAAGATTTTTGACCAGATCTACTACTATGAGATGAGCCTGTGAACCATAGTTGAACATAGCATCTATCTTGGTCTTCTTGAATTGAATATTCATGTGGAAGAGCTTGGTCATCTGCTTCTCTCCCTGGTGATGAAGGCTACTCAGATGCACCTCCTTCTACACAGATGTGCATACAATATTTTCATCCACATAGGAGCTACTTTCAATCCAATTGATCAAATATGTGGATAGAAGGTTCTTTTTCTTTTTGTCCTTCTTGTGGTTCTTAGATTTTAGCACTATATGTAGTTTCCAAAATTTTCCCTTGGTGTGACCATCAATATTGCAATGGTTGCTAGGATCCTTGCATTGATGTGCAGAGGATGTCGTCTTCTTATCCGTTCCCCCTTTCTTATTATTTCCACCCTTACACTTCTTCTTCCCCTCTTCAATGAGACCATCCAAGTTTCTGGAAGGTGTCTTTATTGTTTCCAAACCACTATTCCTTGGTTTTGTTTTTTTCGTGGTACTTCTTTAAGACATAGTTGGAGAATTATGGTTTTTATTTACTACTTCTCTACCTTGTTATCGATAACACTCATTAGTGCTGGATAATTATTCTATATCATTCAGGGCTTCATCAACTAAAGTCTCATGGAGGTTTAACTTATCTCCTCCTCCTTTAAACTGTTCAATCTTGGTGAAATAAGAGGGATATCCCACTAAGGACATATTTGCAGTAAATAAATCATTAGGATCAAAACCCTCAATGCATTCAAATTCATTTAGGTCAATTTGGTCAAATTGACCAGAAAATTCATCCAGAGGAGAGATATGGTTTACATTAACTTCTATGATCCTCTAGGGAAATGGTATGAATTGGTTTTTTCTCTTCTAATTAAAGAAATGAGCCGAATATTTGTATTTTATGCAAACTTCTCTAACAAAGTATCTGTACGATACAAAGAAAGGAAGAAGAAAGGGTTTCTCTTCGGAACCAAATAACTTTATGACACTGAAAACCTATGTACTTAAAAAAAATCCTTTCTATGAGAGAAAGGTGATATCCTCAAGTGTCAGTATTGATGTTTTATGGCCGAATATCAACTTTTTAAATTCAAAGATGAAATTGTTGTGGATCGGGTGGAAATAATATTGAGACTTGTATCTCCAAAAGATTGGATACCAGGGAAATAATGGCTCCATATTGAAGTTGAAACTTCTTTCCCTTAACAAATATTCAAAAACATGGCAGCAAGCTTTGGAGAAAATAAAATAAGATGTCATGTAGAAGTTTTTGGCCTTTTTCAGACCACCTAGTTGAAACAAAATTTCATTGGAAATAAGGCGACCCCACTAAATGAGGGAATTTTCATTTGTTGGTCACACCATCCACACTAAGAGGGGGGGTGAATTAGTGTGTGTAATTTTACAACTTTTATTATTTCAAGTTATCAGTTATTTCAAAACATTATTTTACACATTAATAACAATCAATTCATAAGCACAATGAACACAAGAGATAACATATGTCTGTATACGATTTTGTATTATTAATTTATGTGAATACATTCATGAGGGTTTTCCTGGCACTGACTATTTTTTATCAGCACCAACTCTCAAGCAAGACTCAACTTGCTGATAGAATGAAATCTATCCAACTAGAGTTCATCTAGTAGTACAAATAGCTCAAATACCAGTCATCCAATTATTCAATCTTCTCCAACTCATGATCAGATATCTACAGCAAATACTCATCACCAGTCTTCATCTTCTTCTTTGAAATTCACACCTTCTTCACTTCATCTTCTTTATGAAATTCACACCTAGTTGTGCCAAAATATCACCATAACAGAAATTATTGACCTCAAGTGATGATTCAGGTGGATATTGGTGGATACCCACCTTTTCCAACTCACTCAAAACAAATTTATGGCATTTTTGGAAATTTACTATTTTTAGCAGTTTTTAACTTCCAGGGCCATTTTGAGGGCCTAAATGAAGGATTTTCGGGATAAATATTCTCAATGATATCTGAATGCTCCGATTGATCCTCTTAAATGAATCGCCTCAAATATACCTTTCCAACGGGCTATCGTGCGCCTAAAACAAAGATCGTATGCAAAAGTTACGACCCTAAGAAGTTGATGTACTTACTTACCCAAATGGGGCCCACATGACTTTTGGAACTTCATCTCCTAAGGTTAGGTTTTTGGATGTATAGGGTTTTTAAAATTCTTGTTTATTTTAAAAATTCCTTCAGAGCCTCATTGTAATCAGCTTCTTGCGAATGAGCATAGTTGTCACATCTCTTCTCAGAGATAAGCCGTCACCATTCCAACAAGCTTGTTTTCCACTGCATTTTATAGTTTCAACTTATTTCCTTATTGAATAGAAAAACGGTTTTACTGTATCTTTGTTATTCTGTGTTAAGAATATTTTAATAATTTGTATTCATTTCTTTCTACTCATAAAATCCATATCAGTGGTATCAGAGCAGTCTTCTCCTTGTCTTCTTAATGCATGTCCCCAAAGAGGCCAGGGTACAAAGAATTGGGTCTTGAGCTTGTTTCTCTTGAGGAAAAAATATCTTGCATGCCCAAGAAACCTATCATGGTAGGAGAAAATAAATATGATAGGACAGGATATCCTTTCAAAATGTTTCTTGAGGAATCCCTCACGCAACAGAGGAACGAGATGATGGATAGTTTTGCGCAAATCCTTCAACAACTACCAACATGTGACACATCTTCCTCAAGAGGAGGTGCCGCCCCCTTCAAGGTACAAATCAACTTCAATATTACTATATTTGAAGGTCAGATAGACACAGATTCTATAGAAAAGTGGTTGAATCTACTAAAAGGGTATTTTTCTGTCCATAATTTTTCGACTAAAGAAAATATTACTTTTTCACTCCTCAAAGCCGTTCCCCATGTCAAATATTGGTGGGAAAATTTTTGTGAGCAAAAAGAAACAGAGGAACCCTCATTATTTACAATTGTGGCCACCTAGGAATCCTTCAGGGATGCTATTAAGGAACAATGCTACCCTGTTGGAAGTTATGATGACTTGTATACCGAATGGACCACACTGCGAAAAAAAAGAGTCCAAGCAGTGCCAGAGTTCACAAATATCTTCCATACCTTGCGCACCAAGCTGGTTATCAAAGATTCAGAGTGATATCTGGTGCTCAAGTATTGCGGTGCTCTACATAGATACATCCATACTGAAATGGAATTTCTGGAGATCTCGTTTTTGGGCACGACCCACCGATATGCCATCAAAATCGAGCAGAAGCTCAAACAAAAGATGCAACAATTTGGGCCTAGGAACCCCTCACAGCAAAAGCCAGGAAGGGGTGGCCCCAACCCACAAAACAAAGGATAGAGAAAATATGGAAAGTATTAGGACAACCAGTCCAAGCCGTAAGAAAATAAGGACATTAGAAAGACAAAGAAAGATACTAGGAAGTGGTGTGACTTCCATAAGAGCCCTTGACATAACACTGCTAACTGCTTCTCAAAGAAATCATTGGTGGTCGAAGTGAAAGCCTCTGAATTAGATGTGGATTCTGGCTTTGTGTCAGAACAAGAAAGGGGAATATGGATCATTGATGCAGAACCTAGTGCCACCATTTCTACCACTAAGCTCCAACTTGGTGAACCAGACGAGCCAGAAGAAGGAGAGCGCATATTCCATTCACAGATGTGGGTAAAAGGCACCCCGCTGCACTTCATCATTGATACCAGTAGCCAGAAGAACCTCATCTCAGCATAGGTCATCAAGCGGTTGGCCCTGCCGACAATTCCACACCCACAACCCTACACCATTGGATGGCTCTGCCAAGGAAGTGATCTTCGTGTCAGCCAACGGTGCCGACTATCGTATGAAATCAAGCCCTTCAAAGATGAGGTATTGTGTGATGTTTCTGCTCTCTAAGTTTGTAATGTTATTTTGGGACAACCTTATTTATGGAAACGCCATGTTGTATATGAGTCTAGGCCTCGCAGTGTTATTATTACTTTGAACAAGAAATTTTATAGGATACCCGAGGCAGTCCCTCCTAGTGCTATTTCCTTGATCTATGCCAAGAAATGCAGGAAGGTCATCTCTCAGACCGAGAAATTTGTCTTCTTTGTGATCCGCTCTCAGAGTGAGAAAAATATTGTAACCACATCCAAGGCCTCCGCGATCGATCTCTCCACACAACATAAGCAAGTGGATAAGGTCGTGGAAGAATAATCCGATATATTCTCCTCTCCTATTAGGGTACCTCTGCACTTCCAGGTCAATAATCCCATCAATCTGACTTAGGTGCACCGCTACCCAATGGGCCAGTCTATCACCGCTCTCTGTTATAAAACAAGGAGATAAAGAGGCATATCCAAGAACTCCTCCACAAGGGGAACACATGTCCCATCTCATCACCTTGTGGGAGCCCAATCGTGCCGGTGTAGAAGAAAGACGGGACTTGGTGACTCTGCATTGATTACCGGGCCCTGAATAAAATCACAGTGCGAAATCGGTAAACGATTCCCCGAATTGATGACCTCCTTGATCAGCTCACAGGGGCCAAATATTTTAGTAATATTGATTTGAAGTCTGGCTACCACCAGGTCCCAATAGAACAGACAGATGTATGGAAGACCGCCTTCAAGTCAAAAGAAGGTCTTTTTGAATGGCTGGTCATGCCCTTTGGTTTGACAAATGATCGAATAAATTTTATGAGGATGATGGACGCTATCCTATGACCTTTCACCAATAATTTTGTAGTGGTGTATCTGGATGACATTATCATCTACAATAAGACTTGGGCAGAACACTTGTAGCATATTCAATAGGTTTTGCACACCCTGCGACAACACAAACTATATGCAAACTTGGAAAAATGCTCCTTTGGCATGGACAAGGTCCATTACTTAGGCTACATCATTGATCGACATGGTGTGTGTGTGGATCCAACCAAGATCCAGGTCATTCATGAATGGCCAACCAAAACCACACTTACTGAACTTCAGAGTTTCTTGGGCCTCACTAATTTCTATTGCAGGTTCGTGTTGGGATTCTCTCATATCACATGGGCCCTTAGCCAAGTAACCAGGGGTGGAGGTAAGGTGAAATTTGTGTGGGGCCTGTCCCAAGAACAAGCCTTCGATGACTTGAAAAGGAGTTTGTGCTCATCCCCAGTACTTTCATTACAAAACCTACAACATCCCTTTGAGATTGAGACAGATGCTTCAGACTATGCTGTGGGTGTCGTTCTCACTCAATATAGCTGCCCCGTGGCATATCATAGTGAGACACTATCAGATGTTGTCTGCAAGTACCCTAATTATGAAAAATAAATGTAATCCATTTTTCAATCCTGCTTCTAGTGGAGAAATTACATTCTTGGGAAGGAGACAGTGATCCACACTGATCACAAGCCACTATAGTTCATGCAGACCCAAGGAAAATTGAAGAATGAACACCATAAGAAGTGGTCCACATTCTTACAACAGTTCCACCTCAACATCAAGTATAAAACAGGAAGTACCAACCGAGTTGCTGATTTCCTCAGTTAACCTCTAGTCACGACACTCACCACAGTACTATACTCTTGTGTCCATGAGACCTCTGGATGGCCCCACCTCTATGAGACAAACCCTGACTTATCCACCACCCACCAAATGTTGGGCACCAATTCAATGGTTGCTAATTTCCATATTCAATATGGGTTGTTGTGCTGTCTGGTCCATCTATGCGTTCCATCAAGTGAGAATGCAGAGCTGATTTGGGAAGCTCACTACAGTCGGGTGGCAGGACACTTTGGCGTCGAAAAGACAGTGGCAGTGCTACAAAAACATTTATATTGGCCGAAACTTCAACAACATGTCGAAAAATATATCAGGTCCTGCACCGCTTGTGCTATTGCCAAATTGACCACTAAGAAACATGGCTTGTACACCCCTCTGCTTACTCCTAACAGGTTGTGAGAATCCATCTCAATGGACTACATGTTGGGCCTCTAGTCCACCAAGAGGGGAAATGATTGTGTTTTTGTGGTTGTTGATCTCTTATCCAAGATGGCGATTCTAGCCACCTGCAAGAAGAACATCACAACCAAAGCCACTGCCAAGATCTTCTTTGAACGAGTATGGGTACATTTTGGGATCCCACAAACCATTATCTCAGACCATGATAGTCATTTTCTCAACACATTCTGGCTGAGCCTCTGGTCACCGCTGGATACCAAGCTGACCAAATCCATTGCCTTCCACCCCCAAACATATGGCCAAAATGAGGTCGTCAATCAAATGATCGTACATATCCTATGTATGTACAATTCAAAAAACCCCCTCACATGGGATGAGAGTATTCCCTATGTACAACATAGCTACAATCGAGCCCTGCATAACTCAATTGGCCACAACCCCTTTCAGGTGGGTTTGGGATTCCAACCATTGGGCCCCATGCATGTTTCACTACTCCTGGTGACCACCTCGGTCGACTCGTCCCCTGCTCCACCAGAAGCTGACAAAGCCACCTGGTTCATTGAGTGGATCCAACACATCCTCCAATAGGTTTAGGATATTCTACATAATTCTAATGCCAAGTATAGGCAATGCCATGATCAACATCAGGTGCCTCATAAGTTTCAAGTGGGAGACAAAGTTTGGTTTCACTTGTAGAAAGAATGCCTTGCAGGGCCCCATCGAAAGCTTCACCCACTTCTTTATGGGCCATACACCATCACCAATTCTGTGGGTGACAATTATTTTTAGGTCAACATTCCCCCTTTCCTTGGCTTGCACCCAGTCTTCAACGTGGCTCTCCTTCGACCATATTTCCCACCATTATTGGACACCTCAGAGATAGCAGAGTAGTTGAAACCAACATATATCCACCTTGACTACTTGAAACATGCATCCAATGATCATATTGTGGACACACAAATCAAGGGAACTTGACAATAAAGGATCTAGCTTTATCAAGTTGTCAAAGCAAGGCAGCTCTTGCACCAAGGCAAGTGGCTCACCCGGGGCCAAATTCAACAGAAATTTCCTCATCTGATGGGTGAAATCAACACAATGGATAAAATTTCTTCCTAAGGAGGGAGTATTGATCCAAGTGGATATCGGTGGCCACCCACCATTTCCAACTTGCTCAAAACAATTTTCTGGCAACTTTGGCAATTTACTATTTTTAGCAGTTTTTAACTTTTGGGGCCATTTTGAGGGCCTAAATGAAGGTTTTTCAGGATTGAGCTTCTTAATGATAGGAAAAGGCTTTGATTGATCCCCCAAAATGAATCTCCTCAACGATACCTTTCCAACGGGCTATCGTGCACCTAAAATGGAGATTGTAAGCAAAAGTTACGACCCCGTGAAGTTGATGTACTAACTTACCCAAACGGGGCCCACATGACTTATGGCGCTTCATCTCCTAGGCTTAGATTTTTGGATGTATATGGTTTTTTAAATTCTTGTTTATTGTAAAAATGACTTCAAAGCCTCATTGTATTCATCTTCTTGCGAATGAGCGCAACCGTCACATCTCTTCTTAGAGATAAGCTGCCACCATTCTAGCAAGCTTGTTTTCCGCTGCATTTTACAGTTTCAACTTATTTCCTTATTGAATCAAAAACCATTTTTATTGTATCTCTACTATTATGTGTTAAGAATATTTTAATAATCTGTATTCATTTCGTTCTTCTCATAAAGTCCGGATCAAGTGCAGATTCACTCATTCACCCACTTCAACACTTGTTCAAATGAACCAAGCATAGTTGTATTTATACTTGTTCATGCTCAACTATAGTTTTAGTTTTAGGGCTGACTTGTGCCACACGTTACAACTAACTTGTCCATTTACAATAACTTTGGGACCACCATTGACCATCATTCAGGGTCTTCAACTTTAAACATGGCATACATCATATCACCGGAAAGACCGCGATGAGTTCTAATCCTTCATATGATTTTAACAATCATTTGAGCTATTTTCATAAATCGATCACATGTATGGATTGATTTACTTTGTCTCTACGAATGTTGCAGAAATCAAATTTTGTAGAGGTGCTTCTTTCAAACCATTACATGTGACCATCTTCACAAAACCACAGGCTTATTAAGTTAAGAAATGTTCCCAGTGCCTCATCGCTTATGTGTTCATAACCCATGACCCGGGGTTGGAACCTAGTCCTCCAACACTTCATCTTTCAATAATTTTCTCTCTTATATAATCTTCCAGAGTTTCAACTCTCTGAAGTGGTTACCTCTCACAAGGTTTGATCCAATGGTTGGCGTGATTCCTGAAACCAAATCAATGGTTTAGCTTTGATCCTTACACTATCCTTCCACTGCTTAATCCAATGGCTATGAATTAATGAAATATTGATATGGACGACTATTATTTACTTTGGGACTTCTAGCCTCTGCAATCTTTCAACCTTTAGGAGTACATTTCGTTGAAGTAGATCAGATGGTCAATACTTGTTCTTCCACAGATGGATGATCCTGGCTTGTCCAGAGGTTTTAAAAAAATTGATGACCATGACTTGATCTGTAGTTGAGTGGATGGTTCTTGTTCACTTCGGGAATTTGATGCTTTGGGACTCCGGTATTTATATCCATTTAACTCTTCCAGATAAAATTTCACCGAAGAGCTTATTACCACTTTCTACTTGATAACCTCGATAGGTACAAGAGCTAGGACTATGGTATTAACCATTCCAAGCATTTGATATAACGCTCATGATTCATCTTGGAGGATCTTAGATCAACGATTATCATTGACTTCAGCCTTTGACTCTTCGGGTAGTTGCTAGCTTCCCCCAAAGGACAAACTCCCATAGTGACATAACTTGCTGATGTCACTGCTGACTTGGTAATGGCCGAGTGGCTACCACATGTCACTTAGATTCGTGACTTATGTAACCTTAAAGTGCCAAATCAACCTAGACACTTGTCACCATTTGATTGCACCACGTGTCCTTGCCGACGTGGTCTACTAACATGGATCTCTTGACACGACACATGTCCTCCTCCTCGATCTAATGACTCTAATCAGTTCTATATAAATGGTCTAGATTCATTTCGGCCTTCGGGACTTTGGGTCATCCATTCTCAATTCTCAATTATCTGGAAGTGAGATTCCCTAAATAAAACTTGAGCAACTTGACTTCATATAAGGACCCATATTTGACGCGAAAAGCCTAACACAATCCAATGATTGTTGGGATTTCAGCTATTTCGGGATGTCGTGAATCCTTGTTCCAACGATTGTGATCAATTCTATATCAATGGTCTAGATTCATTTTGGCCTTCGGGACTTTGGGTTATTCATTCCCAATTCTCAATTATCCCGAAGTGAGATTCCACAAATAAAATTCAAGCAACTTGACTTCATCTAATGATCCATTTTGGAGGCGAAAATCTCAATATGATCTAACGGTTGTCAAGATTTCGACTATTTTGGGATCTCATGAATTCTTGATCCAATGACTATGATCAGTTCTAGATCAATGGTCTAGATTCATTTCGACATTCGGGACTTTGGTTTATTTTTCTCCCACTTCCCAATTCTCCCAAAATGAGATTCCCTGATTAAACCTTGAGTAACTCCCAGATATGACAGTCATGGTTTCTCTTGAAATCTACATCAATGGACATGATTCTCCCTCGATTCTTTTGTAGTTTTACAGTGAGGATTTCAATCCCGATCACATTTCTGCAATGCACTTTCCCTTCTGAGATTTTTGGTTTTGTACTTGGATTCTAACTAAGCAAGATCATTTATTTGTTGGGAATTCGATCCCAATGGTGTTTATGCATTTACACTGATCTCGTGAAATTTAACATGATGCCTCTACTAAGATTTAGGTAGATTTATCTACATGTTGTTCATGACAACTCATAATCACATCATAATGACATCAACTATTGACATCAATGAGAGCACATCAATGACAATATGTCCAACAATACCCCCCTTTGTCATTGAGGGAAACACACTAACTTCATACACAAATCTCCCCCTTTTATGATGCTTCTCTCCTCTGAAGTTACTCTCCCCCTTTGACATCAATGGTAAAGGGTTTCTCCCCCTATGATTAATCTCAGCTTGTCTGTATGCCGCTGACCAAAATATGAACTTGGGTAACTCCCCTTGAAATCATGCTCTTCCTTCCATAACTGAATGAATCCCCCTATCAATCTGCTCTCTCCGCCTCTGACTGTTCTTCCCGTTTGTTTCTAAAAGGGTATCTCTTCCTGACAAATTCTCTCCCCCTATCATCTATACTATACAATTCTCTAAATTCATATGAGAGACTTTTATACTCTACTTGTTGCATGACGACAATTCTTTGTGAAACAATTAACTTCACTCATGTTCACTTGTTTAGTATTTTCTATCCACATTTGTGAGTGTCATGGTTTCTTGACCTTTGTTCTCTGATGCTCTATTATTGAAACTTAATTTCTCATTGACTATCTCCTTGAGTTCCAACAGTCCTGGGATTTGTGGACAAATCCACCACAATTGTAGCATCTTATAATGTAACAATGTGCAACAATATGTCTAACAATATTTCATTTCCAACATCTTACATTGTTGTTGAACCTACCAACTTGTTTTATTCCATGATGCCTACAGTCCAAGGCTTTATGACCATATTCATTACAAGAAAAGCATTGACCATTAAAAACACTTTCATACCTACCCCTTTGACTCATCCTTGAAGGTGTCTCTCTTCTAAACTTTCTTTGTGGTGTAGGAGTAGCTTCTTGATGTCTTCCTTGATATGATATTCTGAATATTATAGTGTTTCTTTCATTCTTTGAACATGAAGAACCTGTATCAGACCTTTCTTCACCGTTTACAAATGAAGGACTTGTATCAGACCTGTCTTCACCCTTTACAATAGAAGGACCCTGTATCAAGCATGTCTTCATCCTTTACAAATGAATTACCTTTATCATACCTGTCTACACCATTTACAAATGAAGAACCTGCATCAATCTTCATAGGAGTACCAATTTCTTCCTTGTTGTAGCCAAGTCCAGATTTATCATTTGGTCATCTTTGACTATCCAAGATCTCATCCAAGGTCATAGAGATGTTCAAGAACTTGACATCGATGTTTGAATTCTCAAATTTATTTCTAATATTCATAACTTATGCTTCCAACTTATGAAATTACTCTTCTCTTTTGTTCAACTGGTTCCTCACTACCTCCTCTCTTCTTTTGGTTTCTTCAAGTTGGGTCTTCATATTGACATTTCTTTCTCTTAGTTATTTTAGATCTACAAGGTTTCTGCTAATTTCATCATCTTCCTTCTTATTTTATTTTTCTTGACTGATTTCATTCTTCAATCTCTCGATCTCCTCTTCTTTTTCTTCTAACTGAATATCTTGCTCAGATGTGACCTTTTCATTATATTTGAGCATTTCCTTATTTCCAAGATATGATTTTGATTGCTAAGCTCATCATATTCCTTCTTCGTTTCTTTTACTTGACTGATTTCATTCTTCAATTTTTCGATCTCCTCTTCTTTTTCTTCTAACTGAATATCTTGCTTAGATATGACCTTTTATTGTATTTGAGCATTTCCTTTATTTCTAATATATGCTTTTGATTCTTTTCAAAAAATTCTTTAGTGTACTCATAAAGATAGCTATAGTTTGAATAATCATGGTCATAGTTGGATTCACCTAAACCCCAATCAACTTTCTATTTAATCTTTGATATTTCTTCTTCTACTTATTCCATGGGATAAATGTTAACATAACTTTCTTTTGTTGTATCTAAATCTTATTCTTTACTTGCAGGGGAGAATTCAATATCAACATTATTGCAATCAAATATTGTGGAGAGTCTTTACCTTTATTGATGAATGAGTCTTCCTTCTCATCCTTGATAGGAATGTCTTATGTGTCTTCTCTTTTGATTTGATACATATTCTCTAACTTCAACCATAAGTCTTTGGTAGATGTGCATAGTCCCATGCTTGCTTTGATGATATTTGATAATCCATTGAGAAGAATCTTCAATGCCACTTCATTGTTCTTCCTTACTCTTCTTTGGGATGCAAACTTGGATAGATTCTTTGAGGTAGTTAAATTCTAGGGCTTACTTACTATTGAATCCGAAACTTCAGATCCTCTTGACTTCAAATAATGTTTCATATTTTACCTCCATGAAGAATAATATGTTCCATCAAATAAGGGAGCTTCAATGGTGGAGAGAGCCATTTGTCCACCCATTTATTCAGAATCTACCTTCCAGTGTTTAAACTGTGCTGAAGGAACATGATTTGATACCAATTGTTAGTCACACAAACCACACTAACAGGGGGGGGTGAATTAATGTGTGGAATTTTACAACTTTTCTTATTTCAAGTTAGCAGTTATTTCAAAACATAATTTTACACATTAAGAGAAATCAATTCATAAGTACAATGAACACATGAAATAATAGATGTTTGTATAAGATTTTGTATTATAATATATGTGACTATAGTCACACAGGTTTTCCCAGCACCAACTATTATTATCAGCACCAACTGAATTAAGGAGCACCAACTCCTAGGAGAGAACCAACTCTCAAGAGAGAACCAACTCTCAAGCAAGACTCAACTCACTGATAGAATGCAATCTATCCAACTAGAGTTCATCTAGTAGTACAAATAGCTCAAATACCAGTCATCCAATTATTGAATCTTCTCCATATCATGATCATATATCTACAACAAATGCTCATCACCAGACTTCATCTTCTTCTTTGACATTCACAGCTTCTTCACTTCATCTTCTTTCTAAAATTCACACCTAACTGTGCCAAAATATCACCACACCAGAAATTACCGACCTCAAGTGAAGATCCACTCATTCACCCACTTCCACACTTTTTCAAATGAACCAAGAATAGTTTTATTTATACTTGTTCATGCTCAACTCTAGTTTTAGTTTTAGGTCTGACTTGTGCAACAAGTTACAACTAACTTGTCCATTTACAATAACTTTGGGACCACCATTGTGTTGGAAGATTGGTTGTTATCATTGATGTCAACCCTAGTCATGGGTTTTGGACCACAAGATTGATAAATGTATTTGGACATGAAGGATAATGCACATGCATATACAACACCCATGAATGGATAGTATACATCATGTTGTTTCCGGTGGTATGTGGCACATCACGTGGATCCTCACGGTTGAGGAGAAATGAATTTTTGAAGATGACAAAGTGAATTGAAGAAGGAAGTACATGTAGGCCCTAAAGATAATTAAAGAAAATAATTACAAAATAAGAAAGTGTCAGGTCGGCCCTAATATTAAAATGAAGTGACATAAATGGTATAAATAAACATCATTAGACATTCATTTTGATACAAGTCAAATTTAAGAGGAAATAAGAAGTAAAAAAGGTTGGATTTCAAGGGAGGATGAAGTCTTTTGCTGTGTGTTCTAAGGTATGTTATTTTCAGGTCATCTTACCATTTTTTCTATAAATTTTTTTTAGAATGATTCAGATGGTGAAATCACTATGTTATTGAGAATACATATCAAGGTACCTCTGGTAAAAAGTTCATCTCTTGATTCACTATAATTATAGAGATACACTCTGTGGAAGATAGGGTTTGTGACCAGTCCTGAAGCTAGTCAAACAAATTTCTATAACAATCATCATCTACCATTCTTTCTATAACCTCTTTTTGGGGAGGATTCAAGGAGTGAAAATTGGAGGAGTTTCAGAGAATACATTGAGTAATATTATCTACAGGATCAGAGTACTCCA
>JZKD02S1880084.1:285422-312237 GCA_000966675.3 Picea glauca | reverse complement strand
AGGAAATCATAATTTTATTTCATATGCATATTTTACAAGAGTATGGAAGAGACAATTCAACAATGTATGTATTCCTAAGAAGTCAAGGATGGGGATTTGTAGTATATTTGCTTCTCTTAAAGCAAGAAGAGATAAATCTAAAGGGGTAGAAAGAGGTATATATTTGCAATTTTGTTTTTGCTTAAATTCGATAGTTATTAACTATGAAAACATATTATCAATATTTTTATTTTGTGTCATGTGTAGATTCTATAGTCAAATCTCTTCAAGAACACATGAATCAACAATCATGTGAAATGGAAAAGTTGTACAAACATAGAAAGAAGTGTTATGATGCTCCAGATAAATATATGGGTATGATAATTGATGGCATGGACCATAAAAAACATTTTTGCCACATTTTTCCATACACCAAAAAAATTATAGGAAGAGAATTTCATTCAGTTTCACTTGGTTGGTTGTATGGTTTTTAATGGAACAATGTGTCTAAGGGTTTACTTCACAACTCCAAATATTCATAATGATGCAAATCTGACCATAACCATAATTCATCATGTGACCAGTCACTGCTCTGGTAATATTCCTCAAGTTCTATATATGTAGTTGGACAACACTAGTCATGAAAACATAAATCACATTGTATTTGGATATTTCAGCATGCTTGTTGAACTGGGAATCTTTCAAAAGGTTAAAAATGGTTTCCTTCTTGTTGGACACATGCATGATCATATTGATCAAATGTTCAGTTGTTTTTTAGTAACATTGAAGAGGAAAACTATTGGAATCCTACCATCATTAATTGAATGTATTAAGAAATCATACATTCCAGAGCCTATTTTCACATATTATAAGAAACTGTTGACATGCAAAAATTTATCTAGGGATTACATGATGAAGAAAAATGTATTGAGAAACTTAATGACATTAGATTCCAACATCAATTTTGCTTGAAAAATGTTGATGGGAAAACACTTATATGGGGCAAGAAGTATTCAACTACTGTAGAATGGGGGCTTTCGTCAGGTTTGACATTTTTGGAGTTCATTCTAGATCGTCCAATATTTTCATCAAAGTTAATGTTATTACAACCAGTTGCTGAAATCCATAATGCATGAAGGTGTAATAGAGATGTAGATTATTCTGAATGCTTGGAGGAAATAAAAAATTCTATTAAAGATACATATGCGTACTTTGATTTTGCTGATTCTGTTTGGCAAGAGTCTTTTTTCAATGATCAAAGTGACATAATTTCAAAATCAACAAATGAAGATACATTTTTGAAGACTCCATTTATTTGGCCATAAAATAGGTCAAATGGATCTGAAGAAAGAAACATTGTTGAACAATAGGAATCTCAAGATGCTATTGAGTTTTCACATGTAGAGAAAATAGAAATGTATATTGGTTCTAGAAGATCACATGCACAATGTGAAGCCATGGAATATATTTACAGGGGTTCAATACAAGATATTAAGGTGGGTTGCATGATTGCAATCTTAGCGACTAAAGATCCACATGGTTATCCATTTTGGATTGCAAAGGTTATAAGGTTTGATAAATAAAATGAAGATGTTATAATAGTTGAAGTGCATTGGTATGTAACAAGTACACACCCATTCAATGGTGTGTACAAGAAAGATATGGTGGTTGATAAAATGAACAACGAAAAAGAGAAAAAGAAAGGGTCAACATATAACTCGTCATCACACCGACCTTTTAAAATTAGAGGATGTTGACATACTTGTCTATGACTTCAATTTGACAAAGAGAGGAACTCTTCGCTCCAGGACCATAGAGATTATCAATAGGTTTCTACCACAATAAATAAATGCAAGATGGGATTATGTTGAACCTAGTTGTAGATCAAAGAGGCTTTTGACATCTGAAATGTTGGGCATACATGCAAACTCAGATGGTGCACTAATTGATAATAGAGAATAATATGGATCATCTACATCTTCATCCAGTCATTCATCTGAATACAATGTAGATTCTGATGGTGTGTCAGAATCCATGGATGAATTTGATTAAGTGTATGGAACATTTTATGTATTTTTTTATCAATATGATCTTTATGGTAAACATAAATGAGTGTTCTCAGTTACATATGATCTTACATGAAGTTATGAATCATTTCTATGTTTTATGAATTATATGTTTTTATTATGGAGAATATATAACAAAATTTCTTATCTCTTCTGTTTTGAATATGGACAATGCAACAATTTTTTTTATGTTTCATTAAATGTAATTTGTATAGACTTGTTTATTTAAAACAAAAAAATAGTTCAAAGTTATGTTGAATGTTGAAATGTGAAATGGTGATATTTTCACACCATTATGTATTATCTTGTGGTTTGAGTGATAAACCAACCTTTAAAAAGTAAATATTTAAGGGTTGATTTTACGATTTGGTTTATAGCAGTGATGATTTTTTACACCACTTTCAAAAATGTGTTAATTTTTAGGTTTTGGTTGCAATGGTACTTTCTGCACTAGGATAAGGTTTCAAATGAGGTATAATTTTAACGTTTAGAAAAAAATATTTTTCTTTCGGTAACACCATTCTTGGATTTAGGTGTTGATTTTAAGGTTTTTCTGAGCAACTATATGCATGTTTTAGGCCATGCTTGAAAAAAAGTTGTAATTTTAACCTAAAAAAAAAAGGTGCTACTGGTAGCACCACTTTTTGATTTGAGGGTTAAGTTTGTGGTTTTTTATGCAAAAATATGGGTTTTAAGGGCTAGAGTTCTCGTTTTGAGGTCATAGTTCTCGTTAAGTTGGTAATATTGTTTACAGAGATGATTTGGTTATAGAGGTTTATGGAGGAATTGGGAAAGAAGCAGGAGAATAACATGTTGTACAATGACAACCAAAGTGCCATTCGTCTTGCAAAGAAATCAACCTTCCATTCTAAGACTAAACATATACATCTCAGGTACCATTTCATATGATCCATTTTGGAAGATGGATAGTTGAAGTTGGAAAAGATACACACTAGCCAAAATATCATAGATATGTTAACGAAGATAGTAACTAGGGAGAAATTGAGTTCGTGCTTTGTTTCAATTGGCCTTCAAGCATGATGGTGAAGATGGGAAAATTGTTAGGTCCAAAGTTGGAGCATAGTACAATAGGTGTAGTATTGTTGGAGTTATTGTGATTAGTCTCCAAGTGGGAGATTGTTGGTTGTGGAGCCTGATTATCTTCCTGATTCATAGGTCTTGTTTTAGCCATGTTTGGATTACAGTCCCTAGAAGGGATTTTTTATGTGTTATATTATTTACACAATTATCCTCACGTGCTGTTACATTATGTCGGGAGTAGTGGTGGGGTGATATCTCCCCTTGTCCAGTGGTTTGGGGGTGGATCCCTTGAGCAAAATGTTTTGGGCGTTTATTTCTTTTCATCCATTTTTTGTGGTTTTGGCACACAATTTTTTGTCCCATGGTTTTCTAATTTCGATTAAGTAAATACGGTTGTAATCTAATCCAATTCAATGGATTATGGATTTTGGATACCACAAGATCCTATATATTGTATTTTAATGGTGAAGATAATATAATGGGAGAGAGAGTTTTGTGAATGAGAGAGGATACTGTGAGAGAGTGAAGAGGAGGTTGAAGTGGATGTGTTGTAGGTATTATCACTTCATTTCACTAGACATAATAAAGGAAGGACTGGTTGTTTCTCCATGGAAGTATCCCATATCGTGTGAACCACGTATATCGATGTCTCTCTTTTATTGCATTCTTTTGTGTCTTATTTTAACATTCATTTTGATTTGTTTTATTTTTATTGCTTCACGATCCTATTCCTAACTGCATTAATATGTGTAGATATAGTTCCATAATTTCTATGGGAATAAAGTTGTCTCATCTACGATAACATGTAGTAGTTAATATATTCTTTTAAGTTCATAGATTCACCTTAATGATGAAATCATGAATTTACCTAAATAAGATGTAGTAATCGATTTCCTAAGTAGATATAACCATCTCCACCTTATTTTTGACCTTAAATTCCATCTTCATTATGGAATTTTGGACCTTTTCATAGATGCTTTACAACCTAGAACACATTGAAAATGATATCTCCAATGTACATGAGAGGGAGATATCTCGATTCTATGTAGATCACATAAAATACAAGGGGACATACATATTTAACATCAATTTAGGGTTATTAAGTATTCATATTCCTTACTAGAGATGGCCTTCTCACCCTCATTTTCCACCTTAAATTCCCTCTCATTTATGATGATGTACACTATATAACGAATGCATTGTATTCTAAAGATTTAAATTGATAATGATATATTAAAAAAACCAGATTAAGATACCCATTGAAAGTGTATAGATCACATCCAACTCAATTGTGAGTACACTCATAACTTCAACTTGGGAGAGATTAATTTTTCAAATTCCTGAATAGAAAATACCTTATTCACCTCATTTCTACTTTAAATGTGTTGTATATAACATAAAGGTTTCGCTCCTATAATAACATGGACTATTGAATATATGTTTTTTTACCAAGTGAGTTTCTTTGTGATTGATACAACTTAAACACATGAGAGAGAGGCATATCCATGTGTGTACATATTATCCTATATCTTTGTAACTTCCACTATGAAAACATTAAATATCCAAGTCCTTGAATAAATGTTGTGTGCCTCAAATCTGAATATAAAATCACACAATATATCCAAGGATAAGATAAGAATGATATACACTTTATTAATATCAAACCCTTAAGATAGGGAAACACTTTACAATTGATTATTTTATGGAAGGAATCCACTCTTGTTCACTTTCCTCTTTGAGGGGGAAACCTCCTAATGATCTAAGCTTCAATCCGAATCATCTTCACCAATATCCATTGCATTGATTATAATTATTTATATAATACTATCTACCTCCTAATAACATTCTAGAGAAGGAATCTTCTAGTAGGTGGAGCCTTCTAGTAAGCCTTCTTACAATAGTTGTGTTCACACTACTACATATTCCTTATTTATTAATGATGACATTAATTACATATAAATATATAACCATCTATATATTCTTATTCCCCTTTGGTTCCTCTCTAGGTACCCCATATTACCTCCCCTAGGTACACTACATTCCACCCCCTTTAGAAAATCATTGTACTCAACACTTGTTGTGAGGAAGTACAACCATATACCAGGGTCCCATGGATAAGTGTTGAGCACAATGTTGAAGAAACATAAAGAACCAAGATTCCAAGTACAATTTATAGTCACCATGTTGAATTAGACCCATAATATCCACTTTAAACTTTGGTCCCATGTATAAGTGCTCATGTTGACTCCCCTTTGAATATACTTGAACTTAATATCCGAATGAAAATGGTTCTCTATATGCTTACCTAGGTCATGTGTAAATCCATCCATATCCAAGAAAGCATCCACATAATACAATAGTCCTAGAGAATAGGCACAATGAAAACTAGTATTCATAACCTGATCTTGACTTCCCTCCATGAGGTTCTCTTCATAAGGTGGAGTAGAGTCATCAAGTGGAAGATGAAAATAGTTGTCATCCCAAAAATGACAACTGTCCATCTAAAAATCATCACACCCATCCTATAAATCATACTATGCATGTATTTATTGGTTATACTATTCATTGATGGAACAACATATGGTCACAGAGTAATCTTGGAAGGTTTCTTTCATCAACATTAGCATACTGCCATTTTTCAGATCCATTAGGGTTTGAGAATAGACATTTTCAGTGTCTATAATGCAAAAGATGCTGATAAGAATAATAACATATAATATACCAAATCAAACCTCTGAAAATCTTCCATCCAATGGTGTTGTTAGGATGAAAATTTGATAATCTTGTCAAAATATATCCTCTCTGCAATCTACATGGATCTTACAAAAAAGCCCTGAAATAACTGATTTTAAATGAGCAATATATTGACCTCCCAAACTCTGATCAATAATTTTTTTTTTGAAATCAATTTTTTTATGAGAGGAAATCAGATATACAATTGGTTTTGGAAAATTATGCACCAAATTATACATAAATTGATCGAAGTGTCGTGACCCGTTTTTTTTGTTTCTTTGAAAACCTACAAAATGAAAAACAAATTTCCCCTGTTTTGGCCCAAGAAAGAGCTCTAACACCAATTTTTGTGTGCCTCAAATTTGAATATAAAATCTCATATAATATATCCAAGAATAATATAATAATGACCCACACTTTTAATATCAAACCCTTAAGGTAGGAAAACACCTTACAATTGATCCTTTTATGGAAGGAGTCCACTCCTATTCACTTGCCTCTTTGAGGGGGAAACCTATGAATGATCTAAGCCCCAATCAAAATAATCTTCACCATCCTCCATTAAATTTTGTATAAATTTATATAATACTATCTACCTCCTAAGAACATTCTAGAAAATGAACCTTATAGTAGGTGGAACTTTCTAGTAAGCCTTCTTACAATAGTTGTGTTCACACTACTACATAGGCCTTATTTACTAATGATGGCCTTCATTACACAACGATATATAACCATCTATCTATCCTTAATCCCCTTGGTTACCTCCCTAGATACCCTATATTACTTAGGGAGGCACCCAAGGGGAATAAGAATAGATAGATGGTTATGCATTGCTATGTAATGAAGGACATTATTATTAAATAAGGCCTATGTAGTAGTGTGAACACAACTATTGTAAGAAGGATTAATAGAAGGTTAATAGAAGGGGTAAATTTACCCCTTTGTTGGCCCAAGAAAGAGCTCTAATACCACTTATTGAGTGCTTCAAATTTGAATACAGAATCTCATATAATATATCCAAGAGTAAGATACAAATGATCCACAATCGATCCTTTTATGGAAGGAATCGACTCTTGTTCACTTGCCTATTTGAGGGGGAAAACTCCTAATGATATAAGCTTGAATTAAAATAATGTTCACCATGCTTCATTACATTTCTTATACTTATTTATATAATATCATTTACCTCCCAAGGAAATTCTAGAGAACGAACCTTCTATCAATCCTTCTTACAATAGTTGTGTTCATACTACTATATAGACCTTATTTACTAATCATGGCTTTCATTACACATAAATACATAACCATATATTTGTTCTCATTCTCCTTGAGTACCTTCCTAGGTAATCCATATCACCCCCTTAGGTACACTACATTCCAACCCCCTTAGAAAAGAATGTTGTCAATGCTTTTTGTGAGGAAGTACAACCATATACCAGGGGACCATGGATAATTATTGACAACAATGTTGAAGAAAGACAAAGAACCAAGGTTCCAAGTGAAAGTACTAGTTACCATGTTGAATAAATCCAAATAACCGAGGTTGCATGTACAAGTACTAGTCACCATGTTGAAGTAGCCCCATAAGCTCAACTTTAAACTTGGGTCTCATGTCCAAGTGCTCATGTTGACTCCCCTTTGAATATACCTAAAATCAATAGCCTATTGAAAATGGTGCTCCAAATTCTCTCCTAGGTCATGTGTAAATCCATCCATATCCAAGAAATCATCCACATAACACAATACTTTTAAGGTACCATATATTATTATGTAGAGAATAAATAAGATTATTTAGAAGATTATCAACATAAAGAGAAAAATAGAGAGCACAATGAAACAGTTGATTGCATAAATGATACCTTTGTTATCTTGATATCTAAGTTCACTTGCCTCTTCGATGGGGAAACCTCCAGAAGAGCAGATCTCAAGTACACATGATTCTCAGGAAAAAAACATTTCCATGCTTTCTACTCCCATTTATACTATTTTTGTCTTTTAGATAACATTCTAGAGGAAGATATTTCTAAAAGAGGAACCTTCTATTAAGTATTCACACATTAGATGTGTTCACATTATTACATAGGCATTATTTACTAAAGTCAATCTTTATGACATAGAAAAAATATTACTCTATCTACTTGAGGGGTTAGGGAGGTTATGTCCCTAACATGCCCTCCCCCTTGAAGAACAATCTTATCCTCAAGGATTGATATGGGAAAATTGTTGTAGAATGGTAGCTCTATCCCATGTGTCATCCTTTTGTTGTGTATCCTTCCACTAAACTAAAAATTCCTTGATGGTGCACTGATAGAGATGATGCTAGCAGGGTTCCAATACTGCTTCGGGATACAACCAAATGGAGCCTTATTTATCCAATTCGAGACTAGTTTGAGTCTGGAACGTGGTTCCAATAACTTTATTTAAGAAAGAAACATGAAAAATAGGATGGAGCTTAGAGTGACTGGGGAGAGCTAACTTGTAGGCCACGGGCCCCATGCAATTGATAATTGTATAAGGGCCATAAAACTTGGGAGAAATTTTTTGAAAGTGCTATGATTTGAGAGAGGTTTGTTTATAAGGTTTCATATGAAGAAACACATGGTCTCCTTCAACAAATTGGCATTTTTAATGACCATGATATGTTTGTTTCTTCATATGATTATGAGCCACGATGAAATTTTATTTCAGTGTATAAAGAAATGCATATTGGACTTTCAGTTTGTTTTCGATGTCTTGGACCTTGGAGACACTAGGCAGGTAGGAGAATATAGAAGGTGGCTTTTGACCGTAGATCACTTCAAAGGGAGTCATGCAAGTGGTAGCATGGTAAAATGTGTTGTACCACCATTCAAAAAGTGGTAAACACTGGACCCTTTGAGTTTTTATTTCTGACACAAAACACCTCAAATATGTTTCCAAGAACTTGTTGATAGCTTTAGTTTGACCATGAGTCTAGGGATGATAGGTTGTGTTGAGATGCAATTGGGTGCCCTACAACTTGAAAAATTATTGCAAAAATTTGCTGGTGAAAGTTGGATCACGGTCAAAGATAATAGAGTGAGGCCTGTCATGGAGTTTGAAGATGTTATCCATGAAAAATTGAGCCATTGTGGATGTTTTGAATGAGTGTTGGAGGGCACATAAATGAGCATATTTGGAAAGGTGATAGACTAAAATCATGATGACTGGTTTATTGCCATATTTGGGTAATATGACAATGAAGTCCATATAAATATCCATCCATATGCCAGGTGGAATATGGAGAGGTTGGAGTGTTCCTGGAGTTTTGATTATTTCTCCCTTATTGCATTAACAAGTATCACATTAAAAAACAAAGGTCCAGATGTCCTATTTCATGACTTCCCCCCCAAAAATAATGTTGGACCCATTCATATGTTTTGTGAAAACCTTCCAAACAATTAGTAAAGCATGAAGTTAAGAGAGAACAATGGATTTAAGGTGAGATTGTTTATTTAAATACAAGTGACCTTTATAACGAATCTCCTCATTATGTAAAGAGTATCCTAGAGAGGCCCGAGGATCTTGTTTCAATTGTTATATCAAGAGATACATTTTGGGATCTTGGAACCATTCCTAGCAAACTTCTTGTAACTAATATGATACAATGAAAGAGAGGGAAAAGCAGGACCCTTATTCTTCATATTTCCTTGAAAGAGAATCAACAACCACATTTTATTTTCCCTTCTTGTAAATGGTATCATAATCATAATCGAACATATTGGTCACCCATTTTTTTCACTTAGGGGATGAAATTATTTCTTCCAAAAACCATTTGATGATACGATGACCAATTTTAATTCGGAAGCGTTACCCCAATAAGTAAGGACACCATAGATCCACCACATGCAGAATATCCAACATTTCCTTTTCACAGTTAATTTTTTTTAAATGTTGCTTATAGAGTTGTTGCTAGTGAAAGTCAAGGGTCTACCATCTTGCATGAGAATGACCCTAATTCCTTTCCCAGAAGCATCACATTCTAGAATAAAAGTCTTGGTGAAGTCACGTAGTGCCAAAAAATGAGTCGTACACATAGCCTCTTTCAAGGATTGGAAGGATTGATCAATGATTGAAGTCCAACTGAAAGCATTCTTTTTAAGGAGAGCAGTGAGGGGAACTGCAATTTTTCCATAGTTTTGAACAAAATTGTGATAATATCTAGTGAAACCCAGAAAACCTTTAAAATTTTTAAGAGTTGTAGGATTGGGCCAATCCTTCATAGCTTCTATTTTTTTTCGATCCACATGGACACCATCCTTTCCAAAAATATGGCCTAGGTACTTGATTTCCAGAGCTTCAAAATCACATTTATATTGTTTGAGAAATATTTTTTGATGGATAGTAAATGTAAGAATTGATCCACATGGGAAAAAATGGATTGCCAAGTATAAATGAGGATATAATCGAAGACAACCAGGACAAAATTATGGAGGAAAGGGTAGAAGACATGATTCATGATGATTTGGAAACTGGATAGTGTGTCACACAGGAAGAAGGCCATGACCAAGAAACAATAATGGCCTTTGTGAGTTCAAAAGACAATTTTGGGAATATCAAACTCTTCCATATGTATCTCATGGTAGATATAACATAGATCAAGTTTGGTAAAGAATCGAGCACCACTCAATTCATCCAAATGGTCATCAATGACACAAATGGGAAATTTATATTTGACAGTAATTTTGTTGAGGGCTCAAAAATCAGGGCACATGCACCACATGCCTTATTTATTGAGTACCATGAAAAGTGGAAAAGAGTAAGGGCTGGTACTAAGACGTATAACACTCACTGCGAGCAATTCTTGAACAATTTTCTTAATTTCATTTTTTTGGGAAAATGGGTGATGATAAGGGAAACAATTGGGGGGAAGACTACCAGAGAAGAGTGGGATGAAGTGATCATGGGTGACATGGGAAGGGGGAAATCCTTGAGTATTTTGAATATTTGTGTTTAGAGAGGAGAAACTATATGTCAAGATGAATTGTGGGTCTGGGGGTCTCAATTGCTTGAATGGAATGGAGTTAGGAAATAATGTTAGAATGACCTTTTTTGAGGAGTTTCTCCACCATGTGTGAAATGATAATATCAAGGGAGCCTATGTTGATGCCTTTGAAGTGGTACTATTGTACATCCTGTTGGAAAAACATGGTTAATTCCTTGAAGTCCATGGTGATGGGGCATAATGTGTGTAACCATTTAGTACCTAGAACAATGTCGCAACCACCTATTGAGGGGTCATAATTACCTTTGACTCAAAAGTAGGAATTGTACCTTCCAATGAGGCCCAATTATACTCTTCATCATTTAATGGTAGTACAATTCTCCAGATCAATGATCCAACAAGTTTCAATGGGATTTAACAATGATATATCTATGTACCTTTCAAATATTTCCTCCTAATAAAGTGGTTCTCTTTTGGGCTCTTTTACCGTATTTTATAATGTATTGAAAGACAAAAAATTATCTATTTGGGAGAAGAATGGGCCTTGGGATAACCTTTGTGTCTCGATATGAAAACAACAACTATGCCAAGTTCATATTAGCAATAATATTATCACTTTTCCACACCATTAGGTATTATTTGAGAAAAAGTTTGAAAAAGAGTATGCATGCAATATAATAGAGGCTAGAAAATAATTTCACCACACCTTACCACACATCACATGTTAAACATTATTGATTTACTTTCATTAGTTTGAAATAAAGAACTATGAATAATTCTAAGATAACTTAAGAAATAATCATTAAATATCTTAGTCAAGACAACAAAAAATATCGATTTGAGAATGGAAACAATCCACATGTTCAATCAAATTCACGTTTTAGATGAAAATGCTTCTAGTTCTATGTAGAACTTATGAATTCAATAATCTTTGTCTGAGAAATAGTTCTCTTATAAAATAAAATCCCTTTTCTATCCAAAAACCATCGCCCTTAATACATGGTCAATGTATTTATTTATAAAAGTAATTTGTCTAAAAATAACTACTATGTTGAGTCTTATAAAGTAAACAAAAAGAAAAGTGGACATAATATACGTTTGCATCTCCTGTTATCTCTAGTTGTCTTGATGTGAATCTACTGCAACAGACTATTCCTCTCGTATTCTGACCACTGGTAAAAGAGCTCTTTGCATGTGTTTGCACATGGAAACCTGTGTTGGTCCATTGGTTCTTTAAGGATCTCTTTCATCTCCACCACATGTTTCTTGTATTTATCTAGTTTGACACTTAAATACAACAAAAATACCAATGCTCTGATTGTGGGCTTCATGAACTTATTCATATGTCCTGGGACAAGGGTTGAAATCTATGAAATATTTTCTTCACATGCCTGGTCTTGTTCAATGTGTTTCCTGAATATGTCATGCAGGTATGTGAAGTCCTCAGGTTGACCGAAATATGGTAGATGGATATCCCTCATTTCTATATTTATTTTCTCCCAACTCTTCACACATTCTTCCCATATTTCTTTCATTTTATGATGAGGTACCTGTCAGGAAATGAGATACACTTCCACACTAAACCTAGCCTAGGAGAAGAAGAATTTAATCAAGAATGTAAATGACAAAGCAATCACATAGTACAAAAATATTTTACCCTGGAAACCCAAACTGGGAAAACCAACATTCCTTGAGCGTTCTTCTCTCTCGTTGTCTTATTCAATCTGAAAAAAAGGTTACATGCCTAACCTTGGTCCACACCTAAGACACAATTGACATCATACCCTCTTTCCTACGCTAGAACAACCCTGTAGCCAATTCGGTTTACATATAAATGACCCAAAACCTATGATTTACAAATGCATTAGCATATTTTTCATTAGCCTTTATGGCCTTACAAAATGCCTCTTTATAGGCTTTACAATAGGAAAAACCCTAAGGAATGGGTGCCCAAAAACGGTTACAGATATATGCAGATCATTGGCAACAATCCCACAAATCCTGAGTTTTTTTTACAGTTGACTCCAAGTCGGATTACCAGTCGACTACCAGTTGGCCTTCATTCGGTCTCTAGTCAGTCGTCTCATGCCCGCACTTTGACCTCTTGTTGGTTTACTTGTCATTAATATATTCAACTTTGACTTTACCTGATTGACTACCTCTACCTTCAACTTGCTTTTGATCCACCTCGACCTTGACTGTTGTTGATCCACCTCGACCTTCGACCGTCAGTCGATTCACCTCGACTAGAATTTCAATGCAAATAATATAACAACCCAATAGTTCCTGTACCATTTGCATCTAGTTTTATGGTTCTCTGTGTATTTTGGTGATACTATAATCTCTGTGTACCTGAATACCATGTTCTTACATGCCTCGACCCATCTGCACTTCTATGATGTACTCAATCTGCTCCAAATCTTGGTATTCCTGTTAATACCATTGTCACATATATTTAGAGTGTCTTCTTGGTAATATGTTATCTGGGTTGTTAAAAAATCCCTTTCTGATTTGAATCGCCTATACACCTCCATGAAATCACCTCTTAGAAGTATTACTGCATGAGTGGAGTCTTGATAATACTTCACTTGATGTTGAAGATGATCTAACTCCTTTATCATAGTAGTAGCTTCTCATTCATCCCTTTTCACTCTATCCAGGGTGGCATCAGTTATAGCCATCCTAGATCCAAACAACTCGCTCACCCTAGTATTTTCTGTATCAAATAAAGTTTCTTTTGTGGTTACGAACATAGTACTATCTAAAGTGAGCCTCCTTATTTTGATAGTTCTTTTCATTACCCCTTTATTTTCTTGTCATAAGAGATAGCTTTCACATCAACAACCTCATCAATAGGTTTAGGAATCTGTTGATCTCCCCAAGATAAGGTATTTCCCTACCTTCCTGAAGTATATAAATGTTCCGTAATAGGTTCCTTCCCTTTTTCCATGGCATGTAATTATCTGCTACCTTCTTTTGTTAATGTTTTCTCTTGTATCAAAGTTATAAGTGATTGTTCCGTATTGTTGGTTGTCTCTCTCAATTCATCGGAGGGAATGTCCTTTGTGAGTTTTGGTGATGAGGCTTGCTGTTGGTCAATTCCAGGTGGTGGTGTCACTGTATGAGGTGGGGAATCAGATGGCAATCCTACAATCACTGTATTTTCTATTGATGGGACATTTTTTTTTTTTTTTTCATACCTCCCTTCTTGTTCTTCTTCATTGTCACCCTTTTCAATACTCCCATCACCCTTTTCTGCTCTGAATATATTTTCTACATTAGGTTTTTCATTACCAGTATCACCATCATTACGAAGCAATCTTTCCTCATCTAAAGGCCGAGTTCCTAGATGTGGAGAAGTCACACTATCATGGGTGATTTAAATTTCTATGTCCCTTCCTTCTCGATTTTGTAACGATCCTTCTAAGGCTAGGGCATACATTTCTCTCGGTCCTTCATCATAAGTGATAGGTACTAGGGCTATGTAAGATGTTTCTGAACCTTCATCATCATCATATATGGTTATTAAATCAATAAGGACTGGGGGTACACCTATTCTATCTAGTGTCCTTGATGATATTTGTGGCGTTCTAGCCATTGTAGGTTGTTCCACTTAGGTTTGTAGTGAACTTGGGTCATCTTGAGTGATTATCCTCTCTGGTGGAGTTGCTTCAATAGTATTTGGATTGGTTGCATGTTTGTCTATCTCAACTAGGAAAATCCTTGGAGGTTCTAAAGATTGAAGAAAAGGGGTATGTCTCATCGTTTTCATAACCATTTATGCCTCGATGAGGATCATTTTTCCTCTTCCTATTGATTCTACTGCTTCCGTTGCTCTAACTTCATCCCATGCTCTGATAGCTGTCTTTGTTGTATGTGTCAGTGTTTCATGGAAACTTTCACAGGAGATCTAGCTAAAGCAAGTACAAACAAAGATTATCAAGAAAGGAAGAGAGATTCAATATGGAAGAATGAGAAAATATATTCACACTACTCCAATGATTTGATGATTGATAAATAGATCATGATCAATATGATACAATGAATGAGTGGAATACACTCATATATAGGGAAAAACATTCTATAATTAAGAAAAGAAATCAAGTAGTTAGCTTTCCTTAGGAATGCATGAATGCATAATAGTGATGATAAAAATAGAAAGTCTAAAATAGAACTAGTCAGTTAACTCCCACTAAACTAGTGTGTCGAAAATAGAAATTTCTCCAATACCCCCTGAACATCACTATGGAGTAAAAAATGAGTCCCAACTACTAGACCATTTTAGGTACTCATGTACAATGCGACTAATGAACACTAAACAAAAGTGAGGAAAGAGGGAAAACCACATGGGAACAAAACCCCCCCTCAAAAGATAATGTATCAAAAGAAGAAAATAACAATTTCTAGACAATTGTGTTCTTCATTGTAAGATGATCTTGCAAAGTCTGAAAATTCTGCTCACTGAAAGTCTTCATGAAGATGTAAAAATCTTTATGGATCTAATGAAGTCCTTTGGCAACCTATCGGTCCTTGTACCTCTTGATCCCATGGACCCATATGCACCTGAAAATATTCATTTCTGGTGGAAGTGGAACCAGATGCCAAGTCTGATTCTCTAGGAGAGAGTCATGATCCTCCTGCATGGCTTCTTGCCATAATGGATTTTCCATAGCCTTATTGTAGGTTTGCGGATCAATAGATTGAACCATATAGAAATTCATGGGCATCACAGGTTCTGAAACTAAAAATACATGAGAAGACTCCTCATGTTGAGATCGAGTCCTCCTCGAATCCAATGGATTCCCTGCAAGGTTTCCTGTTGGCTGAAGTGTGGTTTGTGCCTTATTGGGCATCTGATGAAGCTTCGACGCTGGATTCTTATCTGGATGTACTACATGCTTATTTCCATTTACAAAATCTGAGTGTATGGAATCATCTCTGATATCTGAAACTGATGGAAGAACAAGAGTATATGCATGTTGCACTAGAGGTGCATGCAAAGTACTCTCTTTATGTGTAAGTAGAATAGAGGATTCATCGTCAAAAAACTTAGTGAATTTATACAACCTTGACTTGTGACCCACCTCACCAATTGCAATTATGGATTTGTCATGCATGTCAATTACTAAAAATGAATCTGATGTAAATTCAACCTTTTAACCTTTCTGAGCGATTTGATAAACTGAGAGAAGATTCATAGAAATATTTGGAACATGTAAAACATTCTCAAAACTACCATTGTGGAGTTCCATTCTCCCTTCTCCTGCTACTGCTACTGGAGTATCATCCCCCATGAGAATAGGGGGTCTTGAGCATGGACTCAAGGAAGATAAAAATTCATCTTTCCCGTCATATGATGGGATGCACCAGAATCTATAATCCATGAATCAGATGAGGAATTAATTGCAACCAGAGCATGATGATTACCTTTATTAGGAGAAGGATATTCTTCCTTTTGCTTCTTGACTCCCTCTGGAATGAAGTTTCCAAGGTTGTTCTGTTGAAGTGCTTGTGCCATAACATCAATCTGTTTCTTCATGCATGCAGATTCTTCATGATTTGGTTTATTGCAGTAAGTTCACTGCTTTCCCTTCTTCTTCTTCTTCTTCTTGGAATCTGAGGAGTCTTTGGAACCTGAAGAATCATTAAAGGGTATGGAATATCCCTCCTTCCCGTTCTGTTTGGATGACCCTTTTCCATCATGCATGGTGAGTGCATGTTCTTTGGGATCTTTCATGAGGCCCATCTGTATGAGTTTTGTCTTCTCTTGTGTAAGAGACTCAATGAACTGAGCCAACGTAGGCATTTTCCAATTTGTTCCAAAAAGACATATGCCAGAATGGAAATTGGAGACATATACAATGTATTATGGTCCTAGCTTGGCCAAGATTGTTAGAATACGTTGTTTCTCTTGTGTAGACTTGTCAATACCACATTCACCCAAGCTCAAAATCAAAGATTTAAATTTAGTAAAGACATCTTTTATATTATCAAAACTTTTAGGGTCTAAGGTATTCAACTCTACCTCAAGAATATGACCTCGCATCTCATCCTGCTTTCCAAAAAGTCCTTCCAGGGTGGTCCAGATCTTGTTTGGAGTATTGCATGCAAAAACATGAAACCATAAATCAGTGGAGATTAACTCAAGAAATAGTCCTGTGGCCTCATCCTTGCGGTTCTCCCATCTCATCTTCTCAATCGCTGATGTAGCTTCTGCTTCTGTCGCCATCGTCAAATTATGCAATCCTTTCCTTTTGAGTTGGAATTCTACCTTGGGCTTCCAATCAAAATAATTGTATAATAGTTGTCCTATCCATCTCTCCCACTGTTTCTAATAACCCCTAAAAACTTACTCTCAATTTTCTGAGAAAACGGTGAGGAATCTCAAGAAACGGTTGAAAACCCACTTCCAAAATGGGTCGATTTACTTTCCAAGTGGGTTGTTTCCTCAAAAAATTAATATTTTGGGAGCAATCTTTGTTGAAAGGTACGACCACAGATTCATATCAGTTTCAGGAGGCTATCTTGTGGCTTACTTTCTGAGCAAACGGTGAAGAATCTCGCCAAACGGTTGAAAACCCACTTCCAAAATGGGTTGATTTACTTTCCATGAGGGTTGTTTCCTTAAAAACATAATATTTTGGGAGGAATAACTTCTCAAAGGTACGACCATAGATTTATCTTGCTGAAACCTCTATTTTCCTTATTCTTTGGCTTGTCTGGCTTGCTCCAAGAAGAATAGCTCTGATATCATGTCAGTGTTTCATGGAAACCTACACAGGAGATCTAGTTAAAACAAGTACAAACAAATCTTATCAAGAAAGGAAGAGAGATTCAATATGGAAGAATGAGAAAATATATTCACACTACTCCAATGAGCTGATGATTGATACATAGATCATGATCAATATGATACAATGAATGAGTGGAATACACTCATATGTAGGGAAAAACATTCCATAATTAAGAAAAGAAATCAAGCAGTTATCTTTCCTTAGGAATGCATGCATGCATAATAGTGATGGCAAAAATAGAAAGTCTAAAATAGAACTAGTCAGTTAACTCCCACTGAACTAGTGTGTCAAAAATATAAATTTCTCCAACAGTATGCTCTACAGTTTCAATTTTTTCTTACACTGACATATCCTTAAACTTGGTAATTTATAGGTTTGATTTTCTTTTAAGAACCTCTTCCCAGTCTTGAGCATTTTCAATGAATATCTTATCTTCATAATCGTCGTGGGTGTAAGGCCAATATGACACCACTTTCCTTGCATGTTGGGGTATTATCCCTTTGGGATCATGTTTATGAAACCAACCTATAGGGAACCTGTATTCCAAATGAATTGGGCCTTATTGCTTGGCATGTGTGGTGTCTTTGACGATATAATATCCAATATGGAAATTGTAGGGTATGCAAGCCTTCTTCTTGTCCTTCACTCGAGAGGCATTGAAACCTTGTAAAATGGTCTGATAGCATTTTCCCCCCAACACAAAATGGTCTGGGAAAAAATAGGGGAGTATAAGTGGAGCACCAATAGCTCCAAAAATCCTAATATAATTGCTCTTCTCTTTCAGATACTAATGACCTACTTTGGATATCACTTTCTTTGTTTCTTATGAAAGTCTTGGAAAATTCTGTCTAAAAATAATAAATATATCCTAGCTATGAAATCATCACATATCATAGCGTAAAATTTCTTATACCTATTTTCCCATAGGATGATAAAATACATATGTACATGTAACTCAATGATATGCTAGCTTAGATTCATACATGAGAAAACATTTCTCGCATAGATTATGTCCAACAAGAAGGATGCCATAAAAAATGGTGGTGTTTCACCTTCTTTTGTTTTCTGAGCCTATTGAATAGTGATGCTCAATTTCTTTGAAATAATTCCCCCGTAGTGGAAACTACTTCCATAAATCGCAACTGTATATGCTAGGGGAATCCAGGCTTCTGAAAATCTTGAAAAATCCTTTTCTCCATACAATCGACACATCAATGCCATTAAGTACATATATAGTTCCCTAATATTTGTTGCACTGTACCAACCAGTGGTACTGTTTAAGAATTTATTTTCCTCCCTCCACCAAGAAACTAATAATTGGCTAGTATTATGATGTTCATAGAACTTGACCACAAAATCAATATTTAGTCTTTCTTCAGGGTCTCTAAGATTGTTTACTTTTTCACCTCTATTGAGAGGAATACACCAACACATTCCCCTCCCAAATGATTGATTACACATTTCTTAGTGTCTGTATGGTCAATTATCCATCCTAGGGTCTCTATGCAAGGAAAAACGAGAGTTCAACATGCCACCCTGTGTAAGGACGACCATCTAATATTTGTAAAAACTTGGTCATATAGTTCCCTGATCCGTGAGACACAGTGAGGTGTAAAGTATGGAAAATATTCCTGATGAATTTTTTTATAGAGATTACCCCAAGGTGGAAGGAGTACATTAGATGCGGTTCTTTCTTTTGTATCTTTGAACGTTGGTGGTTGAATGAACTACTTCTTGGTCGACATTCGAATCAGGGGTTCTAATTTTGGTGCAAATTCCAACTCTCTTGTTACCACTGGAATCAATACTTCACCATCTTCTGAATATTTCCCTTTGGGTGTCCTTAGTGAGTTCTTGGTTATTGGACTTTGAGGAGGCCTTTTTCCTACATGATAATTCCACCATAAGTCACAAGCAATTATAATAGATAATGAAAAAATTGGCAATGTATAATAGCTAAGAAACTCACAACATAATTTAATTTTTATCTCCTTTGTAGATAAACCTGGTCTTACTAATGTTCCATGAACTGACATGGGGGGAAGGCTCCTTGGTGGATTTTCTCTCCTCCTCTTGATTGAAAGGAAATTTTCTTGAATAGAATGTGAAATTGGAAAGAAATTTCACTACATATTAAAGTTTCTATATCCCACAGTCTTATCTTGTCGCATCTAGTATTTAATTGGAGGGAGTATGATCATGATCTTCTCAATATTCATAAATCAAGATAGGATCCATGCCATGCTTGGGAGTTAATGTATTGTGAGTTGAAAATGCAAAGACATGTTGTTTCTAGTGCATCGATGATTTCAAATTAATTTGAATTTATCGATGTGTAGTAGCGAAGATCGAGAGTATTCATTAAGTGTCATTTTCCTTTGAAAAAATCTTTCCAACGCCGATGAATGTTTAGCGAAGGACCATTAAACAAGTTATTCGTGGATCACAGTTTTTGAGGATTATGATACGATAGGAAAATTGACATTTCGTGTTCATCGATGACCCTGAACTTCGACTTAGCAGTTCTGTAATTTTTCAAACCTCATGTTACTCCTTTGCACAAGTTATTTTAGATATAATCTTCACTGGACGACTAGATCTGCGTTTAAACAGATGGATGACTCTGATTCACCTAGAAAGGAAATAGATTGTCAAGATCCCTTCGTAATATCGGTTTCGGGGAAAACATGTATGTTAAGTGTTTTATTTTGTTAAAACTTTCCAATGGCCAATGTGTGCATCGACATTGGTGGTTCTCTCTGACCCTTACGCTCTTCTTATATTGGTAGAAAACTCTGACGCCAACCTTCATTACCATATAGGATGACATAGATGTGATGATGTGGAATATAGGTTTCAAAAGATGACGTATAAGATGACGTGGCAGTATGGGTAGTATACATGTCAAGACACATGGCATGCAATGCAGGGCTGACGTGGACCCCTAATTAGACGGGATCGAACAATTCCTAAAGGCATGGATCACCGGTCTAGATTCAATGATATTGGACTCATTTCTCGCACCATCAATAATTTTATGCACTTGGTTATGTGATATTAAGAAGAAACAAGAATATAATGGAAATTACCCACAAAAACAACAAAATGTAGAGAATACCACACAAAAATGATACCTTCATTGAAATGAGAGAAATGTTCACTTGCCTCTTCGAGGGGGAAACTTCCAACAGAGTAGTGAGATATTAAAATGATTCTCAAGATGAAGCTTTCTTGTGCCTCCTAGTCTTATTTATACTAATTCTATCTTTTAAAGAACATTCTAGAGGAAGATCTTTCTAGAAGCAGAAGCTTCCATTAGGTCTTCTTACATTTACTTGTTCATATTTATTAAATAGGCCTTATTAACTAATGTCAGACTTTATTACATGGAAAATATATTATTATATATATGTGAGGGGTTAGGGAATTTAGGTCCCTAACATTCCCTCCCCCTTAAAAAGATCCTTTCCCTCAAGGATTAAGATGAGGAAATTTCTATAAAATAGTAGTAAGCTCCTAGGTGGGATCTTCTAGTGGAGTATCCTTCCATTGAACTAACACTTCCTGGATGGTGCACTGATTGATACGATGCTCTCATTGGTCCAATACAACATGTGGCTACCACAAAATGGAACCTTCTTCATCCAACTCTGGTAAACTATTCTAAGCATGGCTCTTGGGGCTAATCACTTTCTTTAAGTAGGAGACATGAAAAACAAGATGTAGCTTGGAGTTGTTGGGCAAATCTAACTAATAGGATACTACCCCACACGTTTGAGAATAGTATAAGGACCATAAATTTGGGGGCCAATTTCTAACACCACTGATATTTTAGCAAAGACTTCTTCTATGGTTGGAGACAGAGAAACATTTTGTCCCCTTTTGCAAATTTCCATTCAAAATGACCCCGATATGCTTGTTTCTTCATGCGTTTCTGAGACATGAACAAATTTTCTTTGAGAGTATGGAGAATGTTCATGCAGAATATAATATTAATATCAACCTCCTGAACCTTGGATATGCCTAACATGTATGGGAGAACTGATGGTTTCTTTTTTCCGTAGACTACTCCAAATGGAGTCATGTGAATGGTCATATGGTAAGAGGTGTTGTACCAACATTCAACTAAGGGTAACCACTGAACCATTGATGTTGTCGATCGAACATAAAACATGTCAAATATGTTTCTAGACTCTTGTTGACCACTTCTATTTGGCCATTCATTTGGGGATGATAGGCTGTACTAAGCTACAATTAGGTTCCTTGGAGTCTGAATAAGTTTTCCTAGAAATTACTGGTAAAAGTTGGATCACAATCAGACACAATATAATGAGGCATTCAATGGAGTTTGAAGATATTATCCAAAAAAAATTGAGCCATTATAGATGTTGTGAATGGGTGTTGAAGAGCACAAAAATGAGCATATTTGGAGAGATGATCCACTACCACCATGATGATTGACTTCTTTCCTGATTTGGGTAATCCCACAATGAAATCCATAGAAATATTCATCCAAATAGTAGGTGGAATCAGAAGAGGTTGGAGTGTGCCAGGTGTTTTTATAGTCTTTCCCTTATTGCATTGACATATATCACATTCTACAAAAAAGGTGTAGATGTATTGTTTCATACCATCCTAGAAGAAAGAGCATTTGAAGTTTGAACCTTTCATAAATTTTGGTAAAACCTGAATGCCCTACAGTAGAAGCATGAAATTCAAAGAGAACTTTGGATTTAAGGGCCGAAAGTTTTCTTAAATATAGGTGACCTTTATAGAAAAACTCTTCATTGTTCCAAGAGTACCTTGGAGAATATTGGGGATCTTGTTGCATTTTTTGGCCGAGGCTAGATATTTTGGGGTCTTGCAACCATTCCTGGTGAATAGCCTGAAGTCAGTCGACAAAAATGAATGAGAGGGAAAAGAGAAACCCTTCTTATTCATATTTCCTTGAAAGAGCATTGACCACCACATTTTATTTTCCCCTTTTGTAAATGATCTCATAATCATATCCAAACATCTTGGTCACCCATTTTTGTTTCTTTGGGTATGAAATTCATTATTCGAGGAAGTACTTGAGGCTTTGATGGTCCATTTTAATTTGGAAGTGTTGTCCCAATACACAAGGGTTCCATAGATCCATTGCATACAAAATAGCCATCATTTATTTTTCATAGATTGATTGTCCCAAATTTCCCTCTGACAACTGTTTACTGGTGAAATTTGAAGGTCATCCATCTTGTATGAGGACTGCCCCAATTCCTCTCCTTGATGCATCACATTCTAGAAAAAAGGTATTGGTGAAATCATGTAGGGACAAGATATGAGTAGTGCACATAGCCTCCTTCAAGGCTTGAAAGGATTGGTCTGCTGATGGAGTCCAACTAAGTTCATAATTTTGAACAAACTTGTGATAATATCCCATTAATTCCAGGAAACCATGTATAGTTTTAAGATTTTTAGGGCGAGGCCAATTATGCATAGCTTCAATTTTCTTATGATCCACCCTTACACCATCCTTTACAACAATATGACCCAGGTACTCAACTTCAGAGACACCAAAAACACATTTAGACTATTTGAGGAAAAAATTGTTCTTGGAGAGGAGATGTAGAAATTGATGGGAATGGGGAATTTTCCCTTGATGGTAAGTTTGTTGAAGGCACAAAAATCAGGATACATGCACCGAGTTCCTTCCTTCTTGAGGACCATGAAAATAGTGAAAGAATAAGGGCTGTACTAGGACGTATAACGCCCACTTCTAAAAATTCATGGACAATTTTATCAATTTCATTTTTCTGAGAAAAGAGATGACAATAAGGGGAAATATTGGGAGGAAGACTACCCAATATTAAAGGAATGGAATAATCACGATCGCTATGGGAGGGGGGGAGGCCCTAGGGGGTTTGGAAAATAATGTGATGGTGTGAAAGGATAGCTTGAAGGTAGGGGTGTACTGAGGGTGTCTCCACTACTTGAGTGGAATGGAGTTGGGAAATGATGCCAGAATGACCTTTTTTGAGTAACTTTTCCATGCGGTGGGAACTGATGATATTCATAGATCTTGTTGTAATGCCTTGGAATTTATAATGTTGGCCTTCTTGTTTAAATTTCATGGTTAACTCCTTAAAATCCACGAGAATGGGTCATAGGGTGTGTAACCATTCCACACTAAGTACACTGTCACAACCACCCATGTCAATAGAAAACATGTGAGAATTCAGGCTACACTAAACAATTTGTAGCACTGCTTCAAGTGAGACCTCAATATCTTCATCAGAAAAATCCTAAGAAATGGCTTCTGTTCTTTACACTTGTTTCCTGGAAATTATTTATCATCACAATTATAGCAAAGACCCTTGAGTTGGAGTTCGACCATTTCTTTCCATGTTAACTTGTGGACCTTGAGAGGAGTGGCCTAAGGGGAAGGGGTGTTGGTTTTAGGGAGGGGGACCAAAGTGAGTTTTCTGCTCTGGGCCAAGATGACCCGTCGTGCCTCCTTGGAATTCTTAGTGGATTCCAACCAAGTATGAAGGCGAGACATGATGACTTGTACGTGAATTTCATCGTCGAGGCCACTGATAAATCATTCCTTGAAGAAATCATATTTTGTGCCCTCCATTTATAAAGCCAAGTTCTCAAAGGCATTCAACCATTTATTCCATGGTCAATTTTTGGATCGTAGGAGGAGATGAAGGAGGGGTGGGATTGATGGGTTGGGAGTGGGAAATAAAGGAGGAATTTTTGACTTGGGAAGAGACAACTTGTTGGGATTCCTTGGAACAATGAGTAGCTACAAGCTAGGTATGTGGGTGAACCATTAGGACATGAGCTCAAATGTCATCCTTGATGCCATTAATAAAGATTTCATGGAAGAAGGTGTCAAACATGCCCTCAATTTTGAAACCCATTTTTTCAAAAGAAGCAATGTATTCTTCCATTGTACCAATATGTTTCATTTTGGTCAAATGACCCAAATGATGTGTGTCAGTGTCGAAGTGTTCATAAAGGTTTGCAACAAACTGGGTCCAAGCAAGATACCCTGGTTGTGGATCGTTAAGCTATTGCCACCATTTCCATTATTCGGTATCCAAATAAAGGACACCGATATGAATTTTGGTCAGGTCATCAATAATTCCATGTAAGGAGAAATAATTTTCCATTTGAGTGACCCATCCTATGGGAACCAAGCCATCAAATTTATTCACCTCAAATTTGGGAAGAGACTACTCACGAGTAAGGGGTTTAGAATGAATTCCATAGAATGGGAGGAGTTATCACCCTCTTGGTGTGAAGGTTGTGTAAGATAATTAGGATCATTGGATGGAATAATAATGGAGGTCAATTATTTTACAGTGATAGGGAGGGTTTCCAAGTCAGTGAGCCAAGAATTTATGGTGTCCAGTTGGTGGAGCTAGTAATTTATTCGAGCAAGATTGGAATTAATGTCACTGATGTCGGTCTCAGTATGATCATGGGATTTTTCCAAGGTAGTAATGTGGTTGTCAAAATCTTGGTTTTGGGTGTGGGTCATTTGGGTGAAAAGTGGGAAAGAATAAGGTGGGTGGGTCCAAACAAAAGGGCTTATGAGAGAGTGGGACCAATATGATTAGGGCAAAGAGAGGAATTTTTTTTTCCATTATTTATACTCCTATTGATACTATTTCTATCTTCTAGAGAACAATCTAGAGGAAGATATTTCTAGAAGAATAACCTTATATTAAGTACTCTTACATTAGATGTGTTAACATTATTACATAGGCCTTATTTACTAATTCCATCCTTTAATACATCTAAAACATATTATTCTATCTACTTGAGGGGTTAGGGAGGTTAGGTCCCTAACAATAGTATTGGAGAATAGACACACTAAAAACTGATAGTCATAACTAGATCTTGACTTCCCTCCATGAGGTTCTCTTCATAAGGTGGAGTGTAGTCATCAAATAGAAGACACGAATAGTTATCATCCTAAAAATGAAAAATGTCCATATCACACTCATCCTCTAAATCATACGAGGAATATATTTTTTGGTTAAACTCTTCATTGATGGAACAACATATGGTCATAGAGTAATATAGGAAGGTTTATTTCATCAAAATTATCATATTTCAATTTTTCAGATCCATTAGGGTTTGAGAACATACATTTTCAACTGCTAAAACACATAAAATATTAATCATAAGCACAACATACAATATACCAAATCAAACCTATGAAAATATTTTATCCAATGGTGTTATTCTGATGGTAATATGAGAAATATGTCAAAAGATATCCTCTCTACTGTCTACATGGCTTTCTCAAACCCCCCCCCCCCCCTGAAATAGATGATTTTAAATCAACGATATCTTGACCTCCAGAACTTCGATTGAGACGATTGTTTTTTCAAGATCAATTTTTTTCCTTTTCAAGAGGAACTCATATCTACAACTCGTTTTGGAAAATTCTACACCAAATGCTACATAAATTGATCGAAGTTTCACAACCCTCTTTTTTGTTCCTTTGAAAACCTATAAAATGAAAAAAAAATTGCCCTCTTTTGGCCCAAGAAAGAGCTTTGATACCAAATGTTATGTCCCTCAAATCTTAATATAAAATCTCATACAATATATCCAAGAATAAGATAAGAATGATCCACACATTATTAATACAAGCCCTTAAGGTAGAGAAACGCCTTACAATTGACCCTTTCATGGAACAAATCTACTCATGTTCACTTTCCTCTTTGAGGGGGGGTGGGGGCGGGGGATCTCCTAATGAGCTAGGCTCCAATCAAAATGATCTTCACCATGATCCATTGCATTTATTATACTTATTTATATAATTATATCTACCTCCTAAGAACATTCTAGAGAAGGAACATTATAGTAATCCTTCTGACAATAGTTGTGTTCACACTACTACATAGGCATTATTTACTACTGATGGCCTTCATTACATAGAAATAAATAACCATATATCTATTATTATTCCCCTTGGGTACCTCCCTAGGTACCCCATATTAACCCCCACCCCCTAGGTACACTATAATAAAAATCATCTTCTCCAACTCATCATCGACCATAAATGTATTTAATCCCCTCATCCGTCCTTATTAAATATGTCTATATTGAAGTGGGAATGAATTCGTCCTTGGTTAATTTGATGTTGGAAATTGATTTATATGTTTGATAACACTAGAAAAAATATGGCCTAGGAGAAATTATGAAGAAAAAATCAAAGTCTAGTTGGAATACAT
>JZKD02S1880084.1:250091-265035 GCA_000966675.3 Picea glauca | reverse complement strand
TGATACCATGTTCGACAACACAGGTATTCCAACATAGGACGAACACCTTCAGTAACCACTCACATAACCAGATCAAAGATCAACACACCGATGGTTTCACGTGGTAAAACCCCTGCGGGGAAACATCCACGACCCCAGCCAACGCGACCACTTGGAGCAATTTATTAATGCAAAGAAAAAGATTACAGAGAGATTTTATCAGAGAGTTTCTCACAATCGATCATCGGAAAATGACCCTCCATGCTCTTTTAATAGAGATCATGGACCAATCGGGTGTTAAGCCATGGATCAATGACCATTAAGATCAATGAGAGTATGAACTATCGGATCACTCTATGTTGGGAACATATCGTGACCGTCCGATTTCCTAACTACAAATGCATAGTAAAGAAACACACTAATAAACACACTTTTACCTAACGACATATTATACCAAGTAGATCTTAAATAACTCCTAAGTGTCTAAATATCCTAACACCATGTTTGCCTTGATATTAAGTTGATTCTTGGCTATATCAACTTGTCCCAGTATTTCAGAGCTATCATCTTTTCCAAGGCCCAATGACTCTTTGTTGAGTAATTGAAAAGCTTCTTCACAAGTCTCTTTGACTTCTTTAGCCATATTTTTACCTTCGGCTATATTGGCTTCCCAGGTTTTGAGTATTATATCACCTCTGGCTTGTTCTAAAAAAAACAACCTGGAAACCATATGCACTCCTTCTCTAGCCGATGACACAGCTGCCTCCTAGAAAGTGACTCGAGTAGCAATAAATTCTCTCTCTCTCTTAAACAAATGTTATCTAAGGATTGATTTACTGCCTGGAAATTATTTTGGATAGATTCCACCTTGTTGAAAAGGCTTCATTGTGCTGATTCCAGTTCCTTATGTACCTCTAGAGCTTGGGTTTGGAAAGCTGATATATCCACTACCTCTTTTTCGGTTAAGCTTACCTTCGCTTGTAGCCGTCTGACTAATTCATTTCTTGTCTGTGACTTTTTATGTATCTCATCAAGACTAAATTTGAGCTACTGGACTTCCTTGTCGATCTCACTCCTGACATTCTGCTCCACCATCTTCATTTGATTTTGCAATTTTCCTATCAACATATCTTTCTGCTTAAACTTCTCTTTCATGTTGCTCACTGAAAACTGGTTTGCTGTCGTGAAATCTCCTAGTGAGCTTGCGACCTCTGTAGTGAAGTCTTCTTCTTCTAGGTCCTGCCCATGTAATAACACCTTGTGTCTTTTAACATCTTCATCCTCCTTCTGATGTGTTTCTCTCTTTACTACAACCCTTCTCTTATTACTGAAGAAGAATTACGAAGGAGGCATCTCCGCTGCTAAAATAGGTGTAAGGTCTCCTATGAATACAACTTCGGCCATCGGGTTCCCTCTACTGAACTATAGAGGTGTGACAGATTTCATAGGACTACCTATATCAGTGGATGTCTTCTTCCTGACTGTGTCAGTTGCTGGTTTACCTGATGTGGATTGTGTATTTTCTTCTTCCTTCTCTATCAAGGTCTTAGTTGCCTTCAAATTTTCTCGGGCATCCTGTCCACTAGAGATCCCTGTTTCTAACCCTTGGGTCTCTATTTTTTGTGTGGCTGGAGGTGTCGATATTTCCCCTTGCAATACTTTGGGGAGGCCATTTCTTTGATGTTTCTGGAAATTATAAAACTTGACCATTTTATCTGGTGTCAAATCTTGAATTCAATCCAAAGCCTCTTGATAGGACCTCACTCCTTGAAATATTTCATCCTTAGGAGAATCCTCATGTTCATATCTTTTTAGATTGCAGTTGTCCATGTGGTTACCTATGATATTCTGTGAATCGTGCTTCTTAAATTCAATATTGACCAACTTTATTTCTTCCAAGGCCGCAACTTCTACTTTTGAATGGTCGAAGTCCATCAGAGAAAATGTGCCAATTTGCATGGGAAAAATAGGCCATACCTTCTTTTGTACTGCTTTGAGCTCCTTGTTAATTCCCCCATGCACAATATGATGTGCTACTTCGTGACACACCAAGCGATCTGGTAAAAATAGAGGCAGAGCATGTGGAGGAACTAAACAACTGAAAACCCTAATATAGGAGAAATGCTCCTCGATGTACCAGTATGCTATCTTGCCCAGATTTGTCACAATTTTGTCGAAAATTCTGGGAGGTGGGTAACCATATATAGTGGTGTGCATTGGCACCACCACCTAGTTGCATATTTCATAAAATAAATCTTTTGCCTTATCTTCCCAAAGCTTCAAATGATAAATATGTAGGGGTTCAACACTACTTGGGGTCCAACTCTAGCCCATCAACAGAAAAGGCGTCATAAGACAGAAAACGTCCATAATATAAGCCAACATGAAAAATTGGGCCAGTTTCCCCTTGGCTCTTAGTGACTGATATCTTGCAATCCCTTGAACCAAACTGTCTGACAATATCTTGCCCCAATTAAAATAATATCCCTCTGCTAATGAGTGTATAATAGGTACCCACGGTAAAGAGAAATGGGTTGTGTTTTCCTTCCCGTAGAGTCTAGACATCATCATTTTTATGTACATTATGTGAGGTTCTAGTGCGGAAACTGGGTATATACCATGGGAATCAACTCTGAACTTCTCGGGGTGAGAGCATTGCTATGTACATTATGTGAGGTTCTAGTATGAAAACTGGGTATATACCATGGGAATCGACTTTGAACTTCTTGGGGTGAGAGTACCAGTCTTTAATTAAATCGGGAAAGTTTTTTATGTATTGGTCACATTCCTTTTTGTTAAAATCTACTAGGAAATTGGCATTGTAAACGAAATTGGATACTGAAGACAATTTGTACATCACCTGTAGATGTTCTGGCATGAAATAACCAACTGTGACCTTTTGTGAATTGAAAATGGTTCTGGTAGGGATATCCACTTTCTCCAACGCCCAATTGATCATATCATTGTAGGGAAAGAACCTAGGCCTTGTCGCTATATTTTGTAGTTTTGAATGGGAATTTTTTTTGTATTTGGAAGCTAGGTACTCCATCTCATCATCACCTAATTCGTCTAGGCAATTGACCAATTCATACTGTAGAATATTTAACACTTGCGTCGAAGATTTAACGACATCTATGCTTCTGGGCGAGGTGTCAGAAAGGATATTTGTGTTCTGGCTCGATCCTTCACCACGCACTTTAGTTTCTTTTTGAGGAGCCATGATACTAGATTTCAGAGCTCTGTTATTTGTCATAGGAAATGCAAAAATTTTACTACCTTGAAAACTTACTACTTAGTGAAAACGCACAATGAAATCTGAAATTCAATATCCTTTTCCTTTAATTGCGTCGATTTGCCAATACTTCTACTGACAAAGAATTTACTTTTCCTTAATGAATACGATTTCGATGGTGGTCTAGGATCTCACTTGGAATGATTGTCATAAATCAACTATTAATGTCATTAATTTTCGAGAAAAGAACAGGTGAAATTTGAATTTATCCGAGTCATTAATTAGCGAAGGATTAATTACGTGATAATCATCGTTAATGCATCAGTTAATCATACTTATCGTTAATAAAATTTCGYAACTTCAGATATCGAGATATATTATGAAATTTCAAGGTATAATCCTCGAAAAAYGAAATCGCGATATGATTAATTAACCGTTAATCRTTTTTAATTATTAATTAACMTGGTTTAATGATTTAAGACAATTTTGTGACTTCGACTATTGGGACTTTGGTAGTCGTTGCATGCAGGATTCCTGAAACACAAAATCAYGACATGATTAATTAACCGTTAATCATTCTTAATCCTTAATTAGGTTGTTTTAGAACTTAAGACGATTTCGCAATTTTGGCTATCGAGACTTTGGAATTGTTATATGTTGAAATGCYTGTATTGCGAAACTTTGAAGCCCGATTTTTCGAATTTAGTCTTTTTAGTTATTTCAACCGTTAACGAGTAGGCRGCTCCATAATTCTTAAGAGATTAGGATCGTTTAATTTAATAGGAGACTTCATCAATGGTGAGAATCAAGCACACACTGTTTTTATTGAAACGAGAATGAAATCTATTAAAGTCTAAAGTTTTATAAATATATATGTGTTGCAACATAGGCTCCATCTAGGGATCTCGTCTCCCTATGAGACGCAAAATAACAGTAGACCAATTAGCCTTTATTGGGTAATGAAGTCATTATTTCATTTTTGTGAAACACATTCTGAAAAAGGACACACATACGGACTTTGGACTTCATCCATATCTCTGAAAACTTTCAAAACTTAATCGTTCATCGATCCTGAGTTTAGGCTTATTAATGGATTCCTTTTCTTAAAATTGATTTCAGATTTGCTTAAGATTATCAAAACAACCTTAATTGATCTATCATACTCTGTTCGATTTTTTTCGCATCAAGGAAAAGTAATTTTAATGTTTTAGTTAGGGAGTCTCATGTTGTCTTAGAATGTAGATCTAGTCAAAAAGAGAACTAGTTACTAGAGTTCATTATAATACATGTATAATAGCCTTGTAGATATTGTAGACATTGCTTCACTGCCAACGAGCTTGTTCAGTACCCTGGTGAAGTTATCTAATTCCCATATTGAATTTCCTTTCGCCACTTCAATCAGTAAGTTTTTGCATTTAAATGCCGAGATGAGGGAAATGATTTAATTAATTTCCTTTCATCATCTCTTTTTGGACTAGATGGGGGCAATCATTTTTTGAGTTTACTTTCACCATCTGTCTTATATTTTTTAAAACATGAAGTGGGGGAAATCAATTTGTATACAATATACCAGGGATGACATCTGTTTATAATTTAGCATTAGAGGTCTGTTAAATTACTTTGATTACTCTAGACTAATCGTCTTCCGACCTTCAAAACACCTTCACTTACAGGAAGTTTTAAGGGAAACTTTTAATTTCCAGGGACTTTCCTTGAGAGAAACTAATCAGTCCAAATCTATTAGAAAATATAAAGTAGTTAGTATTAGCCTAGACGTACTTTATTTCAGTTAAATTCAGAGGGATTATAAATATTTTTTCCTATTCTCATCTTTCAGACTTGTTTTTGAGTTTTCAGAGTCAAGGTGAAGTCCTTTTTCCTCCATGAAGATTAAGAAAAGATATTTAAAATCATAGGAAAATACAACTTGGAGATAAGCAGGAAAAATAGAGAGAGAATTCAGATGCTCTATCGTGAAAACGATCATCCCTATGTGAGTCTGCTTATGGATTCTCAAATTCTTTTCTTTAAATTCTTTTTATTGCTTACTTTCTTATTATGAATTTTATTTCATCTTTTGATTTTATTTTTATTTTATCCAGATTAAAACTCTTGAGAATTAAAATGTAATTTTATGTTCCTCTAGTTGTAGATTAGCTGACAACATTTGTATAGATGAAACTTCTGTCATACTTAGTGATATCTCCCTGAAAATTTAACTTGGGTTAGTAGGGAAGAAGTTCATATCTCATATTTTCTCTGTATTTTCAACCAAATAAACTATCTATTTATCACCTGTTTCAAGAGAAAGACAATGTTTTGAAACGTGAACATCGATTTCTGATACAACTTATCTCTTAACTATCAACAAGTGTCTTGCAATGAAAATAAACATGAGGGTTGTCAGGAACTTCTGTATATTGGAACTCTACGCGTTACTTATTTTTATATTTTTGTTTTTATGAAATCGACAAACCTGTTTTTATTTACAGTGAAAGTAAAGAATTAACGAAGAAACAAAAAATTGTAAACAAAAATGTGAAAATCAAACCAATATGTACAATGGGAGTTCGGAATTTGGTTACTGCATGAAATGCTTCAGGTAATGCTTGTTGATAGGGGTGTTAAGGATCTTCTCATTGATATTTTCTAACAAAAATGAGTTCTTTCCCTCATAAGCCGTGTCCTTGAAAGGTCCACACCAGATATGGTCAAATTTGTTGTGCTTTCTTGAGTCCTCCTTCCTGGCATCCAATTTTAAAACTAGGTCACCGGGGAGGAATTCCCTATCTTTATCTTTTTGGTCAAACAAGGCTTTCATGTTATCCTGATATTTCTGGAGTCTCTCATCCACTTCATCCCTATTTTGCTGGACTTCTATCAATTGATTTATTCTTCTGGTGATGTCATTTGGCTCTTCCTTCACGTCCTACCGGAATTTCATTATGGGCAAAGCAATATTTATGGGGACAACCACATTGGTTCCATATACCATTTGAAAGGGGGACATTCTGATGGATTTCTTAGTGCCTATTCTATTAGCCCATAAAGCATACTTCAAATGCACATGCCAGATTTTCTTATTTTCAGTCAACACTTTTTTAAATATGGTGATTAAACTCTTGTTAGAGGACTCAGCTAATCCATTTCCTTGAGGATAGTAGGTCATTGAATGTTCTAGTACAATGTTGTAATTTTTACAAAAACTTACCATAGCCATGGATTTGAAATCTTGGGAATTATCAATGACTATCTTCCGAGGACAGTCGAATCTGGATAAAATATTATCTTCTAGAAAACTAATCACCACTGCGTCTGTCGTGTTTTACGTCGGAATGGCCTCCACCCATTTAGTGAAATAGTCAGTAGCGATCAAAATCCACTTATGGTGTGTGCTTGAATGTGGATGTATTTCACCGATGAAATCCAGACCCCATTACTGAAACAAAGATTCTATTTTGATTGGTACCAAAGGTAAGGCCAGAAGCTTTGTTTGCCCGAAAATAGTTGGCAGGGGTTACAGGCTCTAACTTTGGAATTTACATCAGTGAATAATTTCGACCAATAATATCCAGATCTTAGGATTTTATAGGCCGTTTCTCTCTAGGCGTGATGCCCTCCACACACCCCTTCTTGAAATTCATTTATGACTCTCTCCATTTCAGATTCTACTAAACAACTCAATAAAAATCCTAGAGGATCCTTCCAATATATTTGGCTATCCATGATACAATACTTTACTGCGTGTAACTTCAACATCCTAGCTTTGGAAGGGGTCATATCACTTAGACACTGCAGAGTTAGAAGGTAAGAAACTATGTCGTTATACTAGGCAGAGGAAGATAATTTTTCTTGGATCTTGGTTGCAAGTATAGTAACATCAAGTTCGTCTATGTCTAGAAAATCTTCATAATATTGTAGGTGATTTATCCCAAATGCCCGAAAATTTGATTCAGGTAGTAATTTAACCAAGCCTTGACCTTTGAGTAGTTTGATCAGTTTTACTTCTAGGTCAAATTCCTAAATCTTGGATAACCGTCACCCCCTTTTTCCATCACTATCTGGTTGAACTAATATATCCGTGACATCATTGGTTGGTACATAGGCAATTATCTTAGAATGGAGTACATAAGTCTTGGACAATTTGAGGGTCTTTACCATTGTGTATGCTTGTTTTTTCAATATATCATATTTCAGTTCAACATCTCTGAGACTTTTACTAAAAAACGCTATTGGTTGCTCGAAACCTTGATCATTTTTTTGTAAGAGTATGGTCGCGATAGTGTGTTCAGAGGTGAATGAGAGAATCAATAATTCTTTTACATAATCTGGGCTAGCCAACACCGGTGCTTCACCTATAACTTTATTGATGCATTCAAATGAATCTTTGGCTTCGATTGTCCATTTTACCTCGCTGTCCTTTTTGAGCATATCTGTAATCAATTTTACAATTTCAACGAAGTTTGGGATGAATCTTCTTAAAAAATTATTTTTTCCTAAAAAATGATTGTATTTCCTTTCTGTTCCTAGGAATATTGATAGTATCTATAGATTCAACCCTTTTCAGGTCGATTTTGATTCCATTTTGAGATACTATGTGGCCCAAGAGTTTACCTTCCTGCATTGCAAAGTGAGATTTCTTGGGATTTAGAGACAAACCAAATTTTCGACATTTCTCAAATGTCTATTTGAGGTGTATCAAGTGCTCTGTGTCAGATTTAGAAAACACAGTTATATCATCAAGATAAATGACAACAAATTTATCTCTTTTTCCGACAAAGGTGATGTCCATAGCTCGTTTGAAAGTGGCTCCTGCGTTCATCAAACCGAATGACATTTTTTCATACATAAAGGTACCCCATGGGATAGTGAATGTTGTTTTTTCTTTGTCATCCTCGTGGAATGCAATTTGATTATAGTCTGAAAATCCATCAATCATAGACTATCTATTTGCTCCAACCACTTTCTCCAATATGTGATCCATTTTAGGTAATGGATAATTATCTTTGAGAGATGATCTATTTAAATTTATGAAATCTACACACAATCCGATTTCACCATTTTTCTTCCTGACCAGAACCAGATTGGCTACCCTCTCTAAATATCTGAGTGGAACAATGATCTTCGCATCTAGGAGATTTTTCACTTCCTTTTCTATCACAGGTAGCAGTATGGGATTTATCTATTTGAGTTTTTTCCTGAAAGGTTTAACGCCTTGTTTTAAGGAAATTTTGTGTTCGATTACGGTGGTTTCATAAGTTCTTAATTCATCATAAGACCAGGTGAAAACATACTTGTACTGCTTGAGTAACTCAACATATTTTATTTTCATTTCAGGGAGAAGGTATTTATATATATTTACCATCTTAGGAGTTTCCTTAGTGCCTATGTTACAATCTTCAATCTCTTCAGGATGAGGATGCAAAGTAGACTTTAAGGGAATATCATCATGATCGAATAATCTTTCCAAAGGAATCAGACCTTTAGGGATCTGATTATTTTTCAGTACGAACATGTGGTGATTAGCGATCTTATCCTAGAACTCCTGGGGATCATCACCTTCTTGGATAATCCAAGCAAGGTCGTTATTATTTTCCCGATCAATATGTGTTTCAGAAAATTTATCCACCATTTCTAGGAATTGCTTGATTTTCTCATCATCTTTGAAGACTAGCCAGTGTTGAACATTATTTGGTATGGAGGGCCTATGCCTCATTTATGTGTGATACTTTAGTTTGAGGACAATAGGAGGTACAAATGTTGTGGCTCCTTTGGCCAATGAATTTGCCTGTTGATTCTCCATTCTGGGAATATGGTGGATATTAAATGATGAGAAAAAATTCTCAATCAGATCCCAGGCACAATTTCTGTAGGATCTCAACCTTGGGTGTTTGGCCTGGTATTGTTGCTTTATCTATTTCATGATCAATTCTGCATCGCCATAAACTATTAGATTTTCAATCTTCAACTTCCTGGCAACCTCTAATCCTAAAACCAGGGCTTCATATTCACATACATTATTTGTATAATCGATGTCCCACTATAATCTATAGAAAAAGGGAATAATGAACTCGTCTCCGGGTGCCACAAACAAAACTCTGGTTCCTGCTCCTTCACAAGATGAAGCACCATCGAAATACATTTTTCAAACTCCAACACTATTTACATTTTTATTTGTTTTTTCTATTTTTTCTTTTTCTGTATAATTTTATTCTATACATTCATCTAAATCATCATCAAGCGATAATATAAAATTTCCTAAATCCTAATCAGCGACATACACAAGGTAATTATTCGGATTTTACGGGTCACTTACAGTATATGCCAACCTTGTTTCTCTGTACAGGTGAGTGAACTGCCCTCTTAAGATCAGGATTATAGCGTATGTCATTTCGAGTTGAAGGGATCCTCTGAGTTTGGCACCCCAAGACCTGGATAACAACATGCCATACTTTGCAGGGATATCAACAACAACCACATCCATCAGAATCTTTTTACAGAAATTTGTGCAAGATTAACCACTAAATCTTTAATCATACCCATACATTTAACTTTTATTGAATCAAAAGAATATAGATCTCTGTATGGTCTGGTCATTTCAAGGCCCAATTTTTCCATAATAGCTTTGGGCATCACATTGTGGGAAGCTCCCGAATCTAACAAACAATAATGGAGCAGATGATCATGCACAGTCAACGTGATGTAGAAAGGAGCGATATAATCTCTAGCATTTTCAAAATGTGGACCAAACATTATAGTCGGTTCATCATCTTCTAAATTTATAACATCTGCTTGACTTTCAATATCCGAAAAATTTATCATTTTGGCAATCTGTTTTCTATATGTAGGGTGTTTTGCCAGTTCAACCAGAGGTACAGGGATCTTGATTTTATTAATATCATTTTCTAGATTGAAACTCACCGTTGCCTTTTCTGCTTCTTTGGTTGGTATCTCTATCTCCCTTTTTTCTGTTTTATTAGTTTGTGTTTCTTTTGTTTTAGTTGTCTTTGTTTTGACAGTCATAATTTGCACTGCTTTTGTCTTGCCAGTCTGTGCTTCAAATGATTTTGTCTTGGTAGTCTTTGTTTCAACTGCTGATTGAGATGTCTCACTCACTTTACTTCTTGTCAAGATCTTCTTCGGTTGGGAAGTTGTGACATTTCTATCTCTAGGCCTCAAATTATACTTTTTTTGAAGCTCAGCCATTATATTGTCGACGATTCCTTGATAAGCAAAATCTTCTGAAATATTGATGTTATCATCATTAAACAGGTATTCTGCGCCTAAAGACCTTTCATAGTCTTTCCTCGTCAAATGAGGTTCTTGATCATCATCACTAAGATTATTCATGTCTTCCTCTAACTCCTTGAAGCTTCGCATGTCATCTCCTCCTATAATTTTTTTGTTTTTAAAGGGGGTCTGAATTTTTTATCTTCATTTTTTATCTGTCTTTGTTGCGTTTGAGGGTTATGATTTCTTCTTAAATCTTTTCTAGTGAATTGATCTGTTTTAGATTGGTATATTTCCATTCTTGATATTTTGTTTGATAATTCTTTAATTATTTTTTCCATGTCATCCATTTTGTCTTCCGTAGACCTCCCAGATCCGGAAGGTCCTGCTTGTTCTCTGAATCGTCTGGTTTCTTTATTTCCCATTTCAACTTTAGATTTCATTTTTCTTAATGCCATCATATTTGATTCGATTTCTATAGAATCGTATTACATTCTTGTGAGGTCTACAGATATCCTTTCTCTCAATAGTAAGGAAAAGTTAGGCTCGAAAGCCTCGACAAAAGTCACCTTTGCTGCAGGTTGGGAAGGTTTAACCTCAGCTGGAATTTTGTTATACAATTTATTAAATATATGAGTGAATTCGAGAACTGTTTCTGAATTTTTCTTTCTTAAATATCTGAACTTGGTTAAATAATAAAGGTGATCCTTCCTCTCTCCCCATTATCTGAGAAAGGCATTTTCTAACTCGTCGTATGTTCTTGTAGAACCTGCTGGTAGCCCTCGGAACCAATTTCTCACCTGTCCTTCTAAAGTTTGAACTAGGAGTCTTGAATAAACATCCTCATGCTCAAGGCCAAGGATATCGAGAAATTGATCGAATTTTTTTTTGTTTTCAGTGGCCGTTAAGTCTCCCTCTCCTGTGAACTTTGGTAGGTTTTTCATATAGTTTTCTGGTAAATCATGGAGGGGAACTGGGAGGACTAAAGGAGAATACCTAGCAGCTACTTTAGAAAAAATTCTAGGGGGTGGAGGTGGTCCTTGACCACCTCCTCCTCCTCCTCCAGCACCCAACCCTCCTCCACCTCCGCCACCTCCGACACCACCTCCTCCGGTAGAAGCCATTGATAATATAGGGGATGAAACTTGGAGATTATACAGAGGATTTTCAAAGATGTGTAGTGATCTTCTGGATACTTCCAGATGAAGAGAAAGGGGTTCTGGGAACTAATCGTCAGGATATAGAAAATAGGAAAAGGGGGGGAAAAGAGAGATGAGGACTAGTTTCTTCGGACTTGAAGGATATATAAATGGGAGATCCAATAGGAGTCGAATCAGAGTGTAAGATATATTCTTCAAAACTTCGAGAAGCTGGAAACTTTATTTTGGGGACTGATGGAATATAAATCAAATAAGGCATTGATATGGGTCTTTTTCATTTATTAGTAAAGGAGGAAATTGAATCATTTTCGGTCTTTATCTCGGGTAAAACCAACTCGGGGTTTATGATTTCAGCTTCAACTCTATCAGTTGATGTTTCTCTAAAATGGATTTGGGTGGAACCTTCTTATGGAGTTAATTGTTCAGATGGAACCTTATCATTAGAATGTGTGGGTTTGGGTTGATAAACCTTACTTGTGGAAGTAGTGGTCTACTTAAGGTATCCCCTTGGTTTTAAATTTTTTTCAAGGTCAGACACAGGCGTGGTCTGCTTATCGTCGGGGTTTTTTCTGGTATTCCTTTGACTGAATGGAAGTTTATTAGTGGTGGAGTCTCCAAGTGAAAATTAAAATTAGCCTTAATACCGTATTATATCTTTGTTCACTATCAAATAAAGAAACTTACCATGTCATTCTCCTAGGGAAAACTAACTTCGTTTCTCCGTCCCCGGCAACGACGCCAAAAAGATGTTGTTCCTGAGATTAAACTTAAGGCTCAAAGCATAATATCAACCATTAGGAATTAAGGAATGATTTGTTTTGAGAGTGATTTTTCTTTCCGTTAGTTATGTAAGAATTTAAATCCTCAAATGAAATTAATAGTTGAACAGAACATAGGTCATGTTTCGTCGTCTCAGTCAATTAATCAAATTGAGTGGTGATGAAGAAATTTACAAAACTATTAAACAAGCTAAGGCATCAATGATAGAAGAATCTTACCTTGTTTATAGTATAAGCAAGAGTGAAATGCACCCCTAAAAGGATATATGATATAGTGATCCAAGTAGCTTGCAGGTCTTGTATTTGCTGATAGCAAATACAGAGGAAAAACTGTTGGCTTATCAGATAACTAAATGAAATATGATCACAGTAGATGTTGTACTAAATTGCAGTCATTCACTTATCGAGGAGTAACATAAAGAAAACTGGAAATACAAAATACAAGAACACATAACTCAAACAACACAAAATTTGGAATCCCTGTCTACGCTTGTATTAATACTCACAAAGGATGAGTTTTCTTAGTTACAATACAGAAAGAAGCAACCTTTGTTCATTCTTCTCAATTAATATTTATACAAAAGGTTCTCAACCCTAAATGGTTGGAATTCTCCTTATTTCTAAAATAGTAAAGATTACAAAAAGTGAAATCTAAAGCGCTTCACTTGCATCTCTTTTGTCTTTTTGTCATGCCGGGAGAGGCGTTTTTCTTTCCTGTTGTCCAGCTCAAAAATATATAATCTCTAATCATGATCTGTATAGATGATGTGTATAGACTACCTCATTGGTTCTCAGAGGTTCTTCCCTTTCCTCTCTTGATACATTCAACAAGTTTTCTCACAAATTGTGCTACCAACCTGGAGGGTTCTGTTAAGTCATTTGCTTTAAAAACATATAATTTATTTTCTAATTTAGGAAATATGTCTTCCATTCCTTTGTCCTATCAAATTATGGACTGTAGCTGCACATTAGGCTTCACCATTCATCTATCTATCTGAGTAATATCAATATGTTTTAATAGCAAGATTTTAGCCTGAGCCTCTTCCATGTTTGTCTTGATATTAAGTCGATGCTTGGATATATCAACTTGTCCCAGTATTTCAGAGCTATCATCTTTTCTGAGGCCTAATGACTCTTTGTTGAGTAATTGAAAATCTTCTTCACAAGCCTCTTTGACTTCTTTAGCCATCTTTTTACCTTTGGCTATATTGGCTTCCCAAGTCTTGAGTATTATGTCACCTCTGGCTTGTTCTGAAACAGACAACATGGAAACCACATACACTCCTTCTCTAGCCGATGACACAACTGCTTCCTGGAAAGTGACCCAAGCAACAATAGATTCTCTCTCTCTTAAACAAATGTTATCTAAGGATTGATTTACTACCTGAAAATGATTTTGGATAGCTTCCACCTTGTTGAAAAGGCTTCGCTGTGTTGATTCCATATCCTTATGCACCTTTAGAGCTTGGGTTTGGAAAGATGATATATCCACTACCACTTTTTCGGTTAAGCTTTGCTTCGCTTGCAGCTTTCTGACTAATTCATTGCTTGTCTATGAACTTTTTTGCATCTCATCAAGACTTGATTTGATCTGTTGGACTTCATTGTCGATCTCACTCCTAAAATTCTACTCCACCATCTTCATTTGATTTTGCAATTTTCCTGCCAACATATCTTTCTGCTTCAATTTCTCCTTCAGGCTGCTCACTAAAAACTAGTTTGTTGTTGCAAAATATCTCAACGAGCCTGTGACCTTTGTAGCAAAGTCTTCTTCTTCTAGGGCCTGCCCATCTAATAGAACCTTGTGTCTTTTAACAATTGCACCCTCTTTATGATGTGTTTCTCTCTTTACCACAACCCTTATCTTCTTACTAAAGAAGAATTCCGAAGGAGGCATCTCTACTACTAAAATAGGTGTAAGGTATCCTATGAATACAACTTCGGCCATAGGGTTCCCTCTACTGAACTATAGAGGTGTGACAGATTTGATAGGACTACCTATTTCAGTGGATGTTTGCTTCACGACTGTGTCAGTTGTTGGTTTACCCAATGTGGATTGTGGATTTTCTTATTCTTTCTCTATCAAGGTCTCAGTTTCCTCCAAATTTTCTCGGGCATCCTGTCCACTAGAGCTCCCTGTTTCTAACCCTTCGGTCTTTGTTTTCTATGTGGCTAGAGGTGTCGGGATTTCCCCTTGCAATACTTTGGGGAGTCCATTTCTTCGATATTTCTGGAAATTATAAAACTCGACCATTTTATCTAGTGTTAGAGCTTGAATTCGATCCAAAACCTCTTGATAAGACCTCTCTCCTCGGAATATTTTATCCCGACGAGAATCCTCATGTTCATATATTTTCATATTGCAGTTGGCCATGTGGTTACCTACGATCTTCTGCGGATCATTCTTCTTAAATTCAATATCGACCAACTTGATTTCTTCCAGGGCCGTGAATTCTACTTTCAAATGGTCGAAGTCCAATAGAGAAAATGTACCAATTTGTACAGGAAAAATGGGCCATACCTTCTTTTGTACTGCTTTGAGGTCCTTGCTAATTCCCCCATGC